>PVIC010026516.1:0-24496 GCA_004025085.1 Thryonomys swinderianus | reverse complement strand
AAAAAAAAAAAAATCCTTACTAATAAAGTCTGGTTGAACTTAACTTTTCCTACAGTAAGAACTGTTAAAGATGATCGAATGAATTCAATCTATATGCCTGACTTTGGATATAGGGCATAAGTAGGTGGCTGAAAATGCAGTAACTTAGGATGGTTTTAGCACTCATTTGGGATAGTCCTATCTTCTTTACCTTGATCAAATCTGTTTCCATGATTGGTCATTTGTTCATTCAGTGCAGGCATCATGTGAACTGAGAGGCAGTGGAGACCGTAGTTGGTCCCTAGCCTGGGCTTTGGTATGGCACACTGTACTCAGAAGGGCACACCATTTGCTTGCCACTGACAGCATCAGGAACCCAGCTGGATTTTCCATAAAAATTATTACCTTTTTTTTTTTGCGATGGGGTCTCGCTTTGTAGTTCAGGCTGGCCTTGAGCTCACTATGTAGCCCAGGCAAACCTTGAACTTAGCAATCCTTCTGCCTGTGCCTTCTGAGTGCTGGGATTATACATGTGAGCCACCACACCCTGCATTGTGGTGTGTGGTACTGATTGCTGGTGGGTGTGAGTCACCATGCCCAGTACTGTTGTATATAGTTACCGGGATCAACTCAGACCTTGTGCTTGCTAGGCAGGCACTGGAACCACTGAGCTAAATCTCTAGCCCAAAAATTATCTTAATAGTACAAAGAATTTCCTCAAGAAAAAAAAGATAAGGATGTAACTTATTAGATAACCATTTGTCTAGCATGTCTGAGGTGTTGGTTCAATGCCAGTACTGCAAAACAATTCAATAAACAAAATGTATTGAAGCCAGGCACAGTGGCTCCTGTCTGTAATTCCAGAAGTTGAGACAGGAGAACTGCTATAAATTTGAGGCCAGCCGGGTTTACAAAGTGAGACTGTGACTCAAAAATAAATAAATAAATAAGCAAGCAAGCTAGGGATGTAGCTCAGGGGTGCCGTGTGGTCCTGAGTTCGATTTCCAGTACCACCACCAAAAAAAAAAAAAAAAATCCCAAAACCCAAACCCCAAAAAAAGTACTGCACTGGGGATGTAGCTCTACAGTACAACATATTCCTCACATGGGTGAGGACTTTACTGCAATCCCTAACTCTGAAGAAAAGTCTGCCAGAAGTTGGATGCAGTGTGTATCCACTAACCTCAGAACTTATGAGGTAGAGACAGGAGGACTGCAAGTTTGAGAACTGCTTGAAGAACCTAGCAAGACCCCTGTCTCAAAAATAAAAATGCAGCTCAACAGATCCTGGGCTAGTGAAAATGTGAAAATCTAGTATAAAGGAATATCACACCATTTAAAAATCCTGAAATTGGGCTGGAGATTTACTTCAGTGATTTCAGTGCCTGCCTAGCAAATGCAAGGTCCCTGGTTTGATCCCTAGTAACTACATACAACAAAACTGAACCTGGTGACTCATGCCCATCAGCAATTAGTACCACATACCACAAATGACAAGCTTGGTGGCTCAAGCCTGTAATCCCAGTACTCAGGAGGCAGAAGCAGGAGGATTGCTGAGTTCGAGGCTTGCCTGGGCTACATAGTGAGCTCAGGGCCAGCCTGAACTGCCAAGTGAGACCCTGTCTCAAAAAAAAAATCCTGAAATTATTTAACAAGTGTAATAGAATAAGACAATGTTTTTTTTTAATCAAATAAGCATCAAGCTTAGCAACTGCCAACATCTGGAAGACTATGGGGGAAAAATGCATAATCTGTCTTTGAACTTTTCAAAATAAATTATGTATTTGTGAAACAGTTGGCAACCCTGGGCAATGATGACTGGTCAAGGTTCTTACAGACAAAATGACAGTGACATGTTAATGCAGGGCTTGCCAGAGGAAGCAGAGCTATTGACAACTGCTTGGAACAAGTCTAGAAGACTGATTATATTTTTTATTAGATGCTGTTGTACCATGTTTTTCAACCCAAATTTGAAGTTACTTGTAACTCTTCTCACCAAGCTCTAGATTATAAATGGTTTTTTTTTTTTTTTTTTTTTGCTTTTTGAGACAGGGTCTTGCCTTGTAGTTCAGGCTGGCCCTGAGCTCACTATGGTGCCCAGGCAAGCTGCCCCGAACTCAGCAATCCTCCTGTTTCTGCCTCCCGAGTGCTGGGATTACAGGCGTGAGCCACCACGTCCAGCATTGTCTAGATTATAAATGTAATGTTATCTGTTCCTGAGTGCCCTCCTAAAATATTTGCAAGATTAAGAAAGCTAACTACTACTTTTTAGTGGGTATGTATAGGACTGGGGATTGAACCCAGAGTTTTCTTGCTGAACTACACTCCTCATATTTCATTTTGAGACAGGTTTTGCTAAGTCACCGAGGCTGGGCTTGACCTTTCAATCCTTCCACTTCAGGCTTCCAGAGCACTGGATTTACAATTGTGCACTACCATGCCTAGTTAAGATTTTTTTCTTTTTTGGTTAGGGATCGAACTCAGACTTTGCACTTGCAAGGCAGGCACCAGAATCACTGAGCTAAATCCCTGGCCCAAAGAAGTTTTCTTAATGGCAACTTTAGGGCAAGGACTATTTTACCATCAGAGAAAAGATACTCTGTTCCAACAAACAGCTGTAAGAGCTTCCCCAGCTCATACTGTGTCTGGCACTGCTGTGGCATAAGCTTCAAAAGGAAACACACTTGGTCCCTCAGCCATGCAGCAGGGAGGACAGAGTGGACTCTTGTAGGTGCTGTGTCAATCTATGAGAAAAGAGAAGGGACATGTTAAAAGAAATAAGCTCAAGGAGAGAGATTCACAGGAATAACAAATCACAATCTCCAAATCAGGCAACAAGAAAGCCAAGGTACTCCAAAGAGTAATTGCTCATCACAAAAGCAGACACTGATGCAGCTGCTTTGCAAACAGCAGGGATGAGTGAAGGAGCTCAGAGGACTGGCAGGAACAAGCCCTCCCTGTACTCTGCACGGGATCTCTCTGTGGGAGGTTCTAATACAGAGTGCAATATGTGCCAAGGGCAAAGTCCCTTGAATGATGCTGCACACTGCCCCTCCCTGTGAGTCTGAGCCCAGGGCCTTAGACATGTTGGGCAAGCATGTCGCCGCATCCCCAGCTGTAAGAGTCCTAAAGACCGAGTGCTGACAAGGGAGCTTATACCTCTAAACTCTAAGGTCAACCTGTTGGTCCAGGTTAATAGCCCTCTCAGGTGTGGTATGAACCAGACATGTTACACTTAGCATTTTCTCTTTTTCTTTTTTTTTTGAGACAGGGTCTCACTTTGCAGTTCAGGCTGGCCCTCAGCTCACTATGCACCTCAGGCAAACCTTGAACTCAGCAATCCTCCTGCCTCTGCCTACCGAGTGGTGGGATTACAGGCGTGAGCCACCACGCCTGGCACTGTGCTATGTGGTACTGATTGCTGGTTGGTGTGAGTCACCACACCCAGTATTTCTGTATGTGGCTACTAGGGATTGAACTTTGGACCTTGTGCTTGCTAGGCAGGCACGGGAACCACTAAGCTACATCTCTGGCTCCCACTTTCTTTCTTTTTTTGAGACAAGGTCTTGCTATGTAGCCCAGGCTGACCTCAAACTTATGGTGATCTTTTTACCGTGGCTTTCTGAGAACAGGGATTACAAGTGTGTGGCACAAAAGCAACCTGGACCCGTCCTTGAGGGCAGAAAATTTTAAATTCTTATTATGAAGGCTTCTTGCTTACTACTGTAAGAAGTACTGCAAATAGTCAATCTCTAGTATAACAAATATTCTGTTCTACAACATATTTCACGGGCACAGTACTTGACATTCTTGTTAGAGAAAGTTTTCAAGCATGAAGTCTGGATCTGTCCTTTCAATCACACTCTAGAACTACTAATAAGAAGATGGTTCTAGGGCTAGCGATTTAGTTCAGTGGTTCCAGTGTCTGCCTGGCAAGTGTAGGGTCCTGAGTTTGATCCCCAGTAAACACATACCACAATGCCAGGTGTGTGTTTTGTATCTGTAAACCCAGCACTTGGGAGGCAGAGGCAGCAGGATTGCTATGAGTTCAGGGCCACCCTAAACTACAAAAGAAGATGACTCTAAGTGGCAGGCTGCTACCAGTGAGTGGGTGGCAAAGACATCTCAACCACTATGCCAAGAATTGAGGAGTGCACTTTGTAAGGGTTACTTGTATGTTAAAAGAGCTTGCAGCCTTGTCCAAACCTGGTGAAGGGAATGTTAGTTAGTCTGCAAAAACCAGGTCTCTTTGAATGTACTAAATATACCATTCGCTCTTAGAATATGCTAAATGCAAGCCATTTGCTAGCTCAAGGAAATGGACCCCTCCTCTGGGACCAAACGGTATCATGACTTCTGGGAAGGGCTGGTCCCCCTCCCCAGAACCCAGGTGTGAATCAGGAAAAGCTCTTAGCAGGGAGCCACTTCTGTTAAAAGAGGCAATATATAAACTGAAGGAACAGAGAAGCAAGAGAGACAGCTGTGCTGTGCTACAATGGAACACCATTCAGGAGCACTGTAGAGAGGACAAGCTAAACACTGCTCTCAGTGCTGGAACCCTCTGTGCTGAGTACCCATGTTGAAACATTACCAGTATTGCTCTACTGGAGTGGTAATTATATTATGTTCTCAAACTGCTCTTGTACTATTACTCTAATTTCATATATAAATAAGAAAATTCTTATTTTTGGCATGTCTTAGTTTCATTTTGCGAATTGAGCCTCAATTCTGTTCAAAGGTGCACTGATTCAACAAGTTTTTCCCCCCTGTTGAAACACACTTCCCCACATGATGCTCCTTTTGTGATTCCCTTGGTGATTTTTATTTGATATTATTCTTGGAAGACTAGTACTTGTTTCTTAGTCATTGTAGCTTCATATTTCATAATTCACTCTAGACGTCATGTAATATAATAAAAAATACTGGGCTTCTTAAAGGAATAAAGGTTAACTCCTGAGCTGGGTGCAGTCGTGCACACCTATAATCCCAGGTACTCTGGAGGCTGAGACAGAAGGGTGCCAAATATCAATCAATCCAATTTAGTAAGACTCTTTCTTAAGTAAATAAGCAAAAAGACAGTACAACAAAACAAAAAAATAGGGCTTCATAATGCATGTCACACCTGTAATCCCAGCGCTCAGGGGAGGCTGAGGCAGGAGGACTAAAAGTTCAAAAACAACCCAGGCAACTTAGTAAGAACATTCTCATAATAAAAAGAAATTTACACAGGGCTGGGGATGTTCCTTAGTGCAAAGACCCTGGGTTCAATCATTAGCACTGCCAAAGGGAAAAAATGATCACTCTCAAGATATAATAACACACACAGAGATTTCTGGCTGTAATGTAGATATTTAGGACTATAATATGTCTTCCAAGGAATGACTGATACTACCAAGGTCTTCAGTTAAGAATGGCTTATACAGGGGCTGGGGATTTAGTTCAAGTGGTACCGCACCAACCTTGGACGCACAAGGGCCTGAGTTCAATCCCTGGTACCGCAAATAAATAAATAAATAAATAAAAGAATGGTTTATACAATCTCATCACTTTACAGACGTCTCCTTACTACTACTTGGAATCTTCTTCACTACTTTCCCAGATTCTGTATAGTCCTACCCGTCTCTTATTCTCCTCTCATAAATTTCAATATGGCTTCCCTGCCTTATTTTTTTTTTTTGAGACAGGGTCTTGCTTTATAGTTCAGGCTGGCTCTGAGCTCACTATGTAGCCTAGGCAAGCCTCAAACTCAGCAGTCCTCCTGTCTCTGCCTCCCGAGTGCTGGGATTACAGGCGTGAGCCACCACGCCTGGCACTGTGGTATGTGGTAGTGATTGTTGGTGGGCATGAGTCTCCACACCCAGCATTGTATGTGGTTTCCGGGGACTGAACTCGGGACCTTGTGCTTGCGAGGCACGTGCTGGAACCACTGAGCTAATCCTCCAGCCCCTTATTTTTTATTTTTAATATTGGAGGCAACATTTTTTTGAAGTGGTCAAGCTGGTTCTGAACTCCTAGGCTCAAGTATTTTTCTCCTTCAGGCCCCCAAGTAGCAGAAACACAAGCAATTGCCACCATGCTGGCTCACTATCATTCCTGGAAGATAGTTCTGATTTGGAGCTGTTCCCTGACTGCTACTTAAGAGGAGGACAATGAGAATGACGGACACTTGGAGTCCACTCCCACCAGCTCCTGTTTCTGCTTAGCTACTGTGACAGAACATCGCTAGACAGTAAATCGTGAATGTTCACAGGTGTCCTGGGTAAGACTCAGTTTGTTGGCTTACAAACGAATATGACTTATGAATAATTCTTCTGAAATGAAATTCTAGACACTTACTGTGTAAAAATCCAAGTTATAAAATACATCTATTCTTCTTTAGCCTATTAAATGTCCTTAAAATCGGCTTGGATCAGGGCATTAGTTTTTAGTCTTTATTACTTTTTCACCTAACTCTGCTGCTCTAAGAACAGGGACTATCTAAGCAAGTGAAGGAAGGTGGGAGGTAAAAGGCTGAGGTGACTGGTACAGTGTCTCCACAGAGAGAGCCTGGCAGGGCCTCAGCCTCAGAGAGGAACAGGATGAGAAAATTAACAGGTTCATTTATCTATTTGTGCGTGTGTGATTTAGGAACCCCAGCCTTACTCAAATAAATGATTCAGTATTTTCGAAAACAGAAACTTTATGTCTTAACTGAAATTAAGACCACTCTGACTGAGAACAACAACCTAGAGGGACGTTTCACTTGGTACAGGTAGAGTAGGTGTTTATATGTATCTCACTTATCATGAAACCCTTGGAGAGTGCAGAAGGCAAAGGTGCTGAAAATACCAAGTAAGACTAGGCCACATCTTTCTCCTTTCTTAGTTTCCGCTCCCACCCCCATAATAATAAGCTTGCAGAGTGAGTTGGTACATGCCTGTAATCCTAGCACTTGGGAGGCTGTGGCAGGAAGACTGCTGTGAGTTCAAGGCAGCCTGGGCTACAGACTGAATTCAAAGCCAGTCTGAACTACAATAGTGAGGCCCGATCTCAAAAAGAAAAAAAAAAAACGGTTAATAATCTCAGGATGATAGCTAGGCCTCAAACAAGCACCTGAGACTGACCACATGCTCAGCTCTGTTTGGACAAGGAGAGCAGGATCTCTAGAAGTACTGATGAAAATAACCATTCTTTTCTATCACGGTTAATAAAGCTGGACGTGTCCTGGTTTGACCAGATGTGGCTCATGACCTCCACTCTGCTTGGTGTCCACAGGGACTTCTGATCCTTTCCCACTGAGCTCAGCTGCAGAATCAAAAAAGTTATCATAGGAGAGCATTACATAAAACCTTTTTGCTCATGGCAACAGATGAGCAAGCAAGACCCCTGACCTCGCTTCTCCATCTCTGGAGTGGTGCAGTGGTGCAAATGATTTAGTTTGAATTACACCACATAACTGCTATTTACCTGTTACTCCATTCCAACCACCAGCAGGCAACAGGCTGTGCCAACCAATTTTAGACCAGTGAGAAAGAGCACTCCAACTTCAACTTACACTTTCGAGGCTCTTCTGGAACTCTAGAAGCTGAGCTTTGGCATCCTTGTAATTCTTGAAGAACACACACAGTTCATATACCTCCAACATCAGTAGTAATGGGGAATCCTTCAAAGAAGAGTTTGAAATAAGAAAATTCTGGCCTTGATATTTTCTCAATGCCAAATAATGCCAAATAAGTGAATGTTAAATGTTACTAAACACAGCCTTACAATAGATACAAAGATATATACACACATCTTAAAAAGAACAGTTAAACATATTTTCTTTTGGAAAAAAGATACTCAGGATGGGTACAGCTATTCTAGGTGCTGAGCTCCTAGGACTCACTCCTGTCAATCCACAGAATCCATTGCTTTCAAGTAGGATTTTGGATTAGAAAGTACGAATCTGGCTGGGTGTGGTGGCTCACGTCTGTAATCCCAGCACTCGGGAGGCAGAGACAGGAGGATTGCTGAGTTCGAGGCTTGCCTGGGCTACATAGTGAGCTCAGGGCCAGCCTGAACTACAAAGCGAGACCCTGTCTCACAAAAAAAAAAAAAAAAAAAAGAAAGTATGAATCTGAATTCTAAATATATACAGGTATATTACTACCTTGTCAGGAACAATCCTATTTGGGAGAAATAATTGTACAATCGGGACTATGACCAGGCCAAGCTTTCCTGCCTGTAGACAGACTTGGGGATTTAACTCTTGTCACCTCTAGTAGCAACAGGGACTCTGATGTCCCACATGCTCTGATGATGCTTCAGGGCAGAACTGCACCAGGATATACACAACTACTCAAGGACCACTGAATGTGTCTGCCTGGCCCTGTGGGATCTTCATCTACCTAACTTCTGAAGGACCATTGCTGGTGTCTGCCCTGCCCTCTGGGTTTTTTGGGAGGTATGGAATAAAAGGTGAGGCAAGCTCAGGTCTGGGATCTTTGCTATCCAGAGTAGCATAGATCAGGTCCAAACTCAACTTCTGTAAGCCTCATTTCTGTCCATTTATTATTTTGCAATGTGCCATCAGACTCACAGGAGATGAGAACTTAATGCAAAGGTTCTAGGTGCATCCCCTTGCCTGGTTTCCCACAATGCCTACTAAAAAATACAAAAGTACTCTAAGTTCTTGATAACTAAGAGCTGTGAGTTGTGAGCATTAGTGTGTTAGTGTGTAGAGTGAGCATGATACCACTTCATAAAATCCTCCTACATTACTTTGGATAGAACTGTTATAAGAACTTATTAAAATAATGGATTTGAACACTATTAAATAAATGGGAGAGCTGGGGGTGTAGCTCAGTGGAACAGCATTTGCTTAGCGTGTGCAATCCTGGCACTGTAAAACAAACATTTTGTTACTGTTATCTACTGTTGGCTTAAAAATATCTAGGGATGAGAATAAGAAAAAAGTCAAATAAGGACATGTTGAAGTAATACCTACAAACTCTGCCAAGAATTGCAGTACTGGTCACTACCTTAAAGAAAAGCCGGAAACCTCTGGTGAGAGTTCTGCTCTTCTGCCTTGTTAATAATGTTCTCCAGATAATGGAAAGGTCCTCAAGGCCCCAGGTAGAGTTTTCTGTCAAGCTCTGAGTGTGTGCCATTACGTCAGCAGCGACACTGTCCTCCACAGAAGTAATGAGCCAAACACAGAGACAGGAAACAGCGCTGGCATCCTGACATTGGATAAGAAGTTTCCAAAGTAATATTAACAGCCTGGGTTACATAACGGACAGATGGGTATTTCGTATTAAAACAAGTCATCTCAATTGGTTAAAATGGCTTAAAAGTGTCTAAAATGACACAAGATCTAATGAACAATAGAGGGACCATTACAAACAGTCCTGAGAGTGTGGCAGGTCAAAGGCCAAGAAGATAGAGGGTTGCAAGTAAGCAGGATCCTGCCATGAGGCTGCAAGTGAGGGACTTGTGGATCATCCCCTTCCCTGCTGAAGCAGAGATGTGTCCTCCCTGTCACCATCAACAAGGAACTACAGCTCTCACCACGTGGGTCACTGAATTTAACACAGGAGAAAGAATACCGAATGACTCAGACTCACGGGCTAAGACAGATGGCAAAGAGCTTCAGTGACCTTAATACACATTCTGCTTCCCTGGCATCATTAACCCACTTAGGATCAGGGGCCTTTCCAGGCCTTCACCATTTTTTTCTATTGCACTCTAGTCCTTAATTTTTTCTTCTCCTCCCCCTTACCTGGAGGCATGAAGCCAGGACACTGAGGATAGGGGCCTTGTGTCTCACTGCCTCAGCTAGGAGCCAGTGCCAGGAGTCTGGCTGCGCTGAGCACTGGAGCAGAACTTCAAAGAAGTTAGTCATCTCTTTTTTGTTTCTCTGGAGCTCCTGAGGGGACTCGGTACCGACTTGATCTCTGTCCACTCTAGAGTTGGACACTGAAGGCAAGTTTTCAAAAGCCAGCTGTAAGTGGTCTTGAAGGACTGGGCTGAAACACTGAAGAAGGGGTTTCACCTACAAAACATATTAAATGATTAAAATTTTTAGTTTCACCTAGAGCTGACTGTTTTAGAAAAGCAGTTTTTTTTCTTTCCCACCCTGAACTGTGTCACAGATTGACCACACAATTTTATAAAGTTGTTGGTTTTGAATGGATTTCCATATTTAGAGTCCCAAAAACTTTGAAGCTTTTCAGCATTAATTACTCATCAAACTATTAATATCTCACAACAACTCACTGAACTGTTAGTAAAAATAAGTGTCATATTAAACAAAAGGCTATGAAGGATACATTTGTTTATAGAATATAAATGCACATTGAGTCCAGACTGCTATGTGAAATAAATCAGACTCAGAATGTTAAATATCACATGGTTTCACTTACATGAGACCCAAAGTATAAATCATTTATAGAGCAAAATAAAAGATAAAAGAGAGAAAAAAGGAAGATCAACTTTGTGAGATGTAAAAGGTACATTGGGATACAGGAGGACTAAGAGGGAATAAAATGCAAAGAGAATTATAAAGGTGAAGAGTAGCTGTCATAGTGGCACATGCCTGTAATCACAGCATCTGGAAGGCTGAGGCAAGAGATGACTTTAAGGCCAGCCTGAAATACAGAGCAAGATCCTACCTCAAAAAAAAAAAAAAAAAAAGAGGATCAAGATTTGATATGTATATATACCAATTCTCCACAATGAAAGTGTATTATGTATTGCGAATATATACTAATGAAAATTTAAAATTTAAAAATCCTTGTTTATGCAATAGACAAAAACATTATCTTCACAAAAGTGTTCAGATTTCTTCTTGAGTAGCTGCCAGCAATATGGCTTACCTCCTCTGGTTGGTAGTTATGGCGCTGGCTATGAATAAGGAACTGTAGCCAGTCATTTGCTTTAGCACATTCTCTAAGGTAGGATGTGCTCAATTTAATGTTGTGGAGCCTGCAGAACTGCACCACTAACGCCCACTGGCTCTCAGATTCGCTGGATAACCTAGAATTAAAATTAGGGGTGGGATGGTAAAGAAAAAAGCTCTTATGAAAATATAGCTTTAGTTGGAAACTGGCAAATCAGTAAAAATTAAATAATTAATCACAGTGTGTTCTTTAAAAAGCCTTTTAAAAGAGGCTACAAAAGTAATTCAGTGGTGGGGCACATGCAAGGGACTGAGTCCTCAACACTGTAAAAGAAAAAAAGACTTTTAAGAAATATTTATTAGACACTTTGAAAATGGACTCTTGTTCATAAGATGGGATAGCTTTCTTTTTTTTTTTTTTTTTGAGACAGGGTCTCGCTATGCAGTTCAGGCTGGCCCTGAGCTCACCATGTAGCTCAGGCAAACCTTGAACTCAGCAATCCTCCTGCCTCTACCTCCTGAGTGCTGGGATTATAGGCATAAACCACCACACCCGGCACTGTGCTGTGTGGTACTGACTACCAGTGGGCGTGAGTCACCACACTTGGTATTGTTATATGTGGTTAACAGGATTGAATGAAGGACCTTGCACTTGCTAGGCAAGCGCTGGAACCACTAAGCTAAATCTCTGGTCTCTAAAATAGCTTTCTTAACATACTGGCACAGTTCATTCTTTTCCCAGATCATCAATCAATATCAATTCTAATAGCTATGGATCTTTCACAGGAAAAATGGCCAACACTCAAGAAATTTTCTAGCTGTTTAATTCTCTTATGGTTTATTTGAGAAGACTCAGCCCTGGTGGGTGACTGGGCCTCCTCATGGGGAGAGGGTATACACATGTTCCTCTCCAAGTATGATATTGCTGAGAACTGAGTCGGCTAGAAGGCAACAGCATGTCCCTAGGGTTGCCCCAGGGAGAGAACACATGGAAAAGATGGCAAGAATGTGTTTTTAGTGACAGATGCTCACTTTGGCTTTCAGTATCAGTTGACATATGGTAAGGAAAGAAAAAACATTAAGGACAATATTTAAAATCAAATTTTGTGAGACTTGTCCCTACATCTCCTGCAATTATTTCAACACATAACACTTAAAAACTTTTCTGACTTGAGTCAAAGCTCCTCTCCATCTCCTGGTAAGATTATTTCTACAAAGAGAACCACTATTGGCTAGGCACAATTAAAATAACATCCCATTTATTTAGTGTCTGTTACATGCCATTACATGTTATAGACTTGAATTCTATAAAATTCTAGGGAAATTTTAGTGAGAACACCAGAGGTACTAGAAGAAAAGACAAAGCTAACCCAGGTTAGCAAAGCATACTAGAAAACAGGCTGAGATTGCAACTCACAAACCTTTTCATTTCCTGGTGCTGAATGCTGTTCCATGTACCTTCTTCTAAGAGAACAAGCAATTCTTCTGTGGTTGCCTTTTCATCATCTGCCAGTTTAGACAATTTCTCAGCTATTAAGAAACATAAACAAAAAAAGATCAGGTGAGCAAGGTGGTGTGAGCTGAGGCAGGATAATCACTAGAGCCCAGGAGTTTGAGACCAACCTGACAAAATCAAAGCCCTGCCTCAAACACATCCGCATGCCACGTAGGGCCAAAAGGAAAATTCAGGACCTGGCCATTTCTGTTTGAGAAATACAGTCCAGGGTCATTTCAGGACCTAATTAAAGTGTCCAGGAAAGTGAGGTAAAGAATGTGCTTGTACATGGTCACTAGGAATGGAGCTCTGTGGTACAGCATTTGCCCAGCACACATTAAGTCCCCCATCCAATCCCCAACAATACAAAAGAAAACAAAAACAAAAAACCCCAGGAAGGTAACTATCCCTTCCCAAATGCTCACGATCTGTTCAGCTCTTCTCCTCTAACAAAGCCAGCCACATAAAGAACAGGTGCGATACCTAAAGACTCTTGGATAAAGCTGTACTGAGCATCTTCATTTCTACACTTGTAGCTCAAAATTACATTGGCCACTTTCATATCAACTCTGAGCTTGAGGCTGTCAAGGCCAAGCAATTCTAGGAAGCAAACACAGGCAGCTCCTATGGAAGGTATGTGGAAAGAAGAGAGCCCTAAGACATAGGCTTCCTTGCCTGCTTGCTGGATCCTGAAAAAGAAAGGAATCAAAATCGTATCAGCACATAAGACCTTTCTTGCCAGGAAAAGCTAATGGAATTATATCAATGATACAAGGAGTATTGGACACATGATTTTTACTCCCTCCCCCTTTAATTCTCCACCCCCTGCACAGATCCATTACGGCTCTAGGTAGCTTTTTAGTTGTTTTCCAACTTCAAAACCTCCATTCCCTCAGAATCACTTTCTCCTAAAGCACTTACTCATAGTCTACATTATTACACTAATTTTGCTTACAACTTGATCTGTGGAGCTTCAAAAATTTCTGAGTATGTGCATAAACTACCAAGATTAATACCACTTAAGTTCAGCAGAAAGTTTACGCCATTATGTGTAAACATATTTCTAGAAAGATGCACAAGATGTCTTTGACTAGGTTTATTCTTTGATGAGGTAGAACAGAAATAAAGAGACTTGGGAGACTTTCGTCTTTCATTCTCACTTCTCTAAACTATTTGAATATTCTATCATAAGAATGTATAATTGATAATATGTATAATTTTTTTTTTTTTGAGACAGGGTCTCGCTTTGTAGTTCAGGCCGGCTCTGAGCTCACTATGTAGCCTAGGCAAGCTTTGAACTCAGCAATCCTCCTGTCTCTGCCTCCCGAGTGCTGGGATTACAGGCGTGAGCCACCACGCCCGGCACTGTGGTATGTGGTATTGATTGTTGATGGGCGTGAGTCACCACACCCAGCATTCTATGTGGTTACCAGGATCAAACTCAGGACCTTGCACTTGCAAGGCAGGCGCCGGAACCACTGAGCTAACCCTCCAGCCCAATATGTATAATTTGATAATTATAAAATAGCATAAATGAAAAACAGTACTCACAACTCCTTGGGAGTGTTGCTTTTGGTTAATTCCTGGACCAGAAAAGTACCAAAGGCGAAGGACGGGCGCCCATGATGTAAATAATAAGCAAAATGTAGATGCTGCACCATAGCGTGTTTGTTTACCAGGCTGGGACTGGAGAAGTGTGGGAAATGGCTCAGTGCATCTGGGGGGAAAAAGCAAGGTCAGCCTTCTGCATCTCTTGACCGTGATGTGCACACAGAAAGCTTAACTCACCAGTGGCAAAAGACCTGCTGGTTTCTGCATTCACTTTGTACCACACAGTAAACCTTCCATCTCTTTGTGCCTCTCAAAATAGTTTCACTGAAAGGTACCGATAGCCTTCACTTTATACAGTGATGTGTATCTCTGTACTCTCTCTCCTATTGAATCTATTTGAATTTTATTTGTTTTTGGTTTTCTGAGACAGGGTCTCACTGTGTAATCCAGGCTGGGTATGAACTTGCGACCTTTCTGCCTCAGCCTAGAGAGTGCTTGGATTACAACTATTTGCCACCCCATCAATCTTCCCACCTGTGATTTTAGTTGCTCTTTTCTCCCCTCCTTTCCCCCTAGAGACTCTCATAGGATCCACAATTAGCACTGCAGTGGCATTATTTCTAAACCATTAAGTCCTTTAGATGCACCTCTTTTCTCCAGGGCCCTGTTTATAGGAAAATCAGCATTTTTATTCAAGGGAAGTTTCTCCTATGAAAGTTGTGGCTGCTGAATTACAGCTGTAGTAAGGCCTTGTAAGGCCTGGCTGCCAGTGGGATAAATCTCTGACTTCTAGGGCTGTACTGTGAATCTCTGGACTTCCTGGCTGCAGTCATATCTATGGTACCAATGCTCAAATGTGGCTGAGGTGAAAGATCACATTATCTGCAATATCCCTAAATCAAGTGAGAACAAATTGGAAACAGGAAAAAGTATACCCAGAAGTGACTCCTCAGTGGGCAATTACAACAGGGCCAGGAAGCAGCTCTGGTTTGGCAGGTCTAGTATCTTGGTATTATTAGGGATTTGGGTCATAAAATATACACACACACACACACACACACACATACACACACACACACACACTCTTGAGGGCCAGAGATTTAGCTCAGTGGTTCTGGCACCTGCCCAGCAAACCCAAAATCCCTGGTTCATTTCCCAATAACCACATAGGATACCTGGTGTGGTGAGTCACACCCACCAGCAATTAGTATCACACACCACAAGGCTGGGTGGTGGCTCATGCCTATAATACCAGCACTTGGGAGGCAGAGGCAGGAGTATTGCTGTGAGTTCAAGGCTTGCCTGGAGCTCAAGACCAGCCTGAGCCACAAAAGCGAGAATGTGTGTGTGTGTGTGTGTGTGTGTGTGTGTGTGTGAGAGAGAGAGAGAGAGAGAGAGAGAGAGAGAGAGAGAGAGAGAGAGAGACACAGGGTTTCACCATGTAGTTCAGACTAAACTTGCACTGTAGCCCAGGCTGGCCTTGAACTCCTGGTAATCCTTCTGCCTCAGCCTTCTGAGTGCTGGAATTATATTGACTTGACTCCTAATCTTGAAAACACCAGCTGATGACCTTGAACAGTCACTCAGCTTTCTAAAGATTACACATATTTAAGGAGTACAAGAGTGTTTTGATATGCTTGTTTTGATTTAATGATAAGTGCAGTCAAACAAGTCCAACATTCTTATACTTACTTTCTAAGTGTGGTCAGAGTATCTAAAATCTTTTTTTTTTTTATTTTTTGAGACAGGGTCTCACTTTGGAGTTCAGGCTGGCCCTGACCTCACTATGTGGCCCAGGTAAACCTCAAACTCAGCAATCCTCCTGCCTCTGCCTCTGGAGTGCTCGGATTACAGGCTTGAACTACCAAGCCTGGCATTTGTGATATGTGGTACTGATTGCCAATGGGCGTGAGTCACCATGCCCAGTATTATTGTATGTGGTTACCAGAATCAAACCAGGAACCTTGCCCTTGCTAGGTAGGCACTAGAACCACTGAGCTAAATCTCCGGCCCTAAAATCTATTTTCTTGGCAAATCAGTTGTACATAATTATCCCTGTGTTGTATGTTATGTTATATCTTTAAACCTCTTCATCCAGTATCACTGTAACTTTGTATCTGTTGACTTATGTCTTCTTGTTCCCCACTGCCAATAACCATCATTCGACTCTGTTATGTACTACGGACCCTCAAGTTATAACTGGCCTGACATGCAAACAATTTGGGTTAATTAGATTAAGAGAAGGTGCAAGTGTCTCTTGTCAGTTACAGCATGTATCCAGGTAAACATCCAGATCTCAGCTGTACTAACTTACAACCATCCAGCCCTTGTAAACTAAATTCATAAATAAAAAGTTGGCTATATTTAACTGGGAGGGCAGTTGTGGATGGAACCCAGAGCCTTTACACAAGCTACATCCCTAGCCCTTTTCTTCCTGATCCTGCCAAGCCTAAATTACTCAGGCAGGGATAGAATTTGTAATCCTCCTGCTGTAGCCTTCCAAAATATTGGAATTACAGATATGTGCCACTATGCCTGGCTTATTCTCCCCCCCTTCCCTTCAGATATTACGTGTAATATATCATGCAATATTTGACATTCTGCATCTGGCTCCTTTCACTTAGCAGAATGCCTTCTAGTTTTACCCATACTGTAAATGACAGGATCTTTTTTTAGAGACAGGGTCTCACTTTGTAGTTCAGGCTTGCCCTGATCTCACTATGTAGCCCAGACAAACCTCCAACTCAGCAATCCTCCTGTCTCTCCTCCTGAGTGCTGGGATTACAGGTATGAGCCACCACTCCCGGCACTGTGGTAATGTGGTACTGATTGCTGGTGGGTGTGAGTCACCATGCCCGATATTGTGGTTGCTGGGGATTGAACCAGGCACCTTGCACTTGCTAGGCAGGCGCTGGAGCCACTTGAGCTAAATCTCCGGCTGCAGGAGTTTTACGATTTTAGGTCTTATGGTTTTTTTTGTTTGTTTGTTTGTTTGTTTTTGCTTTTTGAGACAGGGTCTCGCTTTGTAGTTCAGGCTGGCCCTGAGCTCACTATGGTGCCCAGGCAAGCCACCGCGAACTCCGCAATCCTCTTGTCTCTGCCTCCCGAGTGCTGGGATTACAGGCGTGAGCCACCACGTCCAGCATTGTGGTATGCGGTGTTGATTGTTGGTGGGCGTGTTTCCACGCCCAGCATTATATGTGGTTACTGGGGATCGAACTCAGGACCTTGCGCTTGCGAGGCAGGTGCCGGAACCCCTGAGCCAACCCTCCGGCCCTAGGTCTTATGTTTCAGGTTTTTTTTTTTTTTAAATAGTAAAATGTTTACTCTTTTCATTTATTTTTTATATCAAATAAGTCAGATAAAACAAATGTTAGTGGTACAGTGGTAAGCATATCTGCCTTCCAAATTAAGTTACATCTGACAAACTTTCCCGGTTCTAAATAATATTTCTTTTTTTTTTTGCTTTTTGAGACAGGGTTTCGCGTTGTAGTTCAGGCTGGCCCTGAGCTCACTATGGTGCCCAGGCAAGCCGCCGTGAACTCAGCAATCCTCTTGTCTCTGCCTCCCGAGTGCTGGGATTACAGGCGTGAGCCACCACGTCCAGCATTGTGGTATGTGGTGTTGATTGTTGGTGGGCGTGTCTCCACGCCCAGCATTATATGTGGTTACCGGGATCGAACTCAGGTCCTTGTGCTTGCGCGGCAGGCGCCGGAACCACTGAGCTAACCCTCCGGCCCCTAAATAATATTTCTAAATATTCAGTAAATAAACAAAACAAACCTTACTTTTACATTCCTGAAATGTTATTTACCAATATAAGGGGGAAGCTCTTATCATTATATGAAGCATTAAGAAATCTAGGTAAGTAACAAATGAATATTGTTACCTAATTCATAATAAAAGACCAAATTAAAATATTTTTATTGTATAATCTAAAGTTCCTAGAATTTTTAACTATTTCCTACAATGAATTGTTCAGAATACCTCTTTTGCATATCAGCTTTCCAACAGTTTCTAATTTAGCAGTTACTTCCTGTATTTATTTCATTTCCAGAAAAATTTCCCCTACTGGCCACCAACACAAATGTAAAATAGAACTGTAATTTTTTTTTTTTCTTTTTGAGACAGGGTCTCGCTTTGTAGTTCAGGCTGGCCCTGAGCTCACTATGGTGCCCAGGCAAGCCGCCGCGAACTCAGCAATCCTCCTGTCTCTGCCTCCCGAGTGCTGGGATGACAGGCGTAGAATTATAATTTTTAAGTTATTTTTATGATTAATAGATCATTTTCCCACCCTTGCTAAACTTCATCTGAAAATTACAGATTCTGAAATCTACCAATACACATCTTTCTCATCCTAAACCTATACAGATACCCAAAACAACTCTTTGTGACAGCACAACAAAAGACTACCATAGCAGCCCTCAAAATTCAAGCAAAAGATTTTAATAACACGCGTAAATTCTCCCCATTGTTATTTCTAACTTTTGCTATAGAACTTGACAAATGCCACTGCTTTTGAAGAAATGACAGTAGATTTATACAACTGATTACATCTTTATCTATACAGAATTAGGTTCTGATTATCTGTACAAATAAATGGACAAGACAAATAATGAAATTACATAATTCCCAAACTACTAGATGCATTTTTTCATCTGTAACTCATAAGACTATGTCTGAGAATTAAAAAATACTTAATGAAGTCTGTTGTAGGCTTGGCCCTGCACTGCACTCTGGGTAGTAGGCAAATTTAATATATCAGATGAGAACTTACACAAACAGACATATTAGAAAGTATGTCTTATTTTAATCTCATTTTAGGGCTGGGGATTTAGCTCAAGTGTCCCTACCTTGCAAGCACAAGGGCCTGAGTTTGATCTGTTGTACCACAATAAATAAATAAATAAATAAATAAATAAATAAATAAATAAATAAATAAATAAATAAATAAAGCTCATTTTAGTAAGCCAGGTATGGTGGTCCATGCATGTAAGTAACCCCTGCTACTTGGGAGGCTAAGGTTGGAAGATCACAATTTGAGGCCAACTTAGGCAACAGATCAAGACTCTCATCTTGAACAAAAGTAGCGCATGCCTGTACTCCCAGCTACTCGGGAAGCTGAAGCAAGAAGATTGTGATCAAGGGTACCTGGGCAACTTCTTCAAAATAAAAAAACTAAAAATGGCTGGAAATGTAGCTCAGTCATCCAGTTCCCCTAGGTTCAAACCCCAATATTACCCTCCCCCAAAAAAGAAAAAAAATTCTTAATGTGTATCAGTACATTTGAAAAGCTACACTGATATACGTTTAAACAGCAGATATATGTCAAATATTCAGGAGCAAAGTAATCTTAGAATGTATTGCAGACAGAGCTATCACAGGGAATATGGTATCAAAGGGTAACCCCTTTGGAAAGGTAAAGGAAAAACAGAAACAGCTAAAATTAAAACCTAAATGCAAAGATAAATGGGCTGGTTTTTTTTTTTGCTTTTTGAGACAGGGTCTCGCTTTGTAGTTCAGGCTAGCCCTGAGCTCACTACGGTACCCAGGCAAGCCGCCACGAACTCAGCAATCCTCCTGTCCCTGCCTCTCGAGTGCTGGGATTACAGGCATGAGCCACCACGTCCGGCATTGTAGTATGCGGTGTTGATTGTTGGTGGGCGTGTCTCCACGCCCAGCATTGTATGTGGTTACCGGGGATCGAACTCAGGACCTTGCGCTTGTGAGGCAGGCGCCGGAACCACTGAGCTAACCCTCCGGCCCTGGGCTGGTTTTAAGAACAGCTTAAAACTCAGAAATTCACATGGTCTACACAGATGCAACATGTATATATCTGGTTCTTACTACATGAGAGTTTAATAGATTCTTCATTCTCACAGTAACATGTGAGGTGAGGACTGCTATTAAACTTACTAAAGACAGGTTAAATCACTTGCCAAAGCTCATACAGCTCTTATATGGTAGAAACAGAATTCACTAACGCCAACACGAAGGATATTATAAGCTTTAACACATTATCTTGCAAGCAAAGAATTGTTGGAAATACAGCATTATTAAGATAATACATTGACTTTTAACTCATGATTTGCTTGCAATTAGTCTCCTAAAAAGTGTGCTTTTTTGGGGGGTTGGTAGTAGTATTATGGATTGAATCCAGGACCTTCTTACTGAGCTACAACTCTAGCTTTTATTTTTTGAAATAGGATCTTACTAAGCTACTCAAATTTATTTCTTCTTATGTCTTCCGAGTGCTGGGTTTACAGGTGTGCACAATCATGCCCGGCTTCTATCTTTAGTTTAAAAATAGAAAGCAGTGAAAAAATGGATTTGTTTATATATATTAACTTCTAATGTCAATACAACTAAAATATTTCTAAAATAAGAAATACCTGTATAGACTTACCTCCTATTGCTAGTGTATTGCTAGACTGCCAGCCAAACAATCTGCTAGGATCAAAGGGTGACAATGACTGAAAAAAAGAAAAAAGAAAACCTCAATCAGAGCCACACGCTTACTGATTTTAAAATAAGTAAACAAATGATGGGACAAGACTTCATAGGGAAATTGCTTCTCCAAACAATTTTTTTTTTCTTTGCTAGATTTTGTACCCAAGGCCTTTGCATAGCCCAGTCTTTAAACTTTATTTGAGTCAGGGTCTTGCTAAGTTGTCCAGGCTGGGCTCAAACATGTAATCTTCTCACCTCAGCCTCTCAGAGTGCTAGGATTACAGGAGTGTACCACCATGCCTGACTTCTAGGGCAATTTAAAAATTTCTGCTGGGCTGTGGTATATCTAAGAGCACTTACTCAGCAGTGCAAGGCCCTGGTTCAATCCTAGTACCATAAGAATAAAACTTTCTCTCTCTGAACAGTAATTTTATGAACATAACTAGAGACAAAACAAAAAAATAAAAGACCTTTCTTTTTTGGTATCAGGGATCAATTTTAGGACTTTGTGCTTGCCAGCCAGGTATGCCACTGAGCTAAATTCCCAGATAGCTACGTTTTTTTAAAAGATGCACCTTACTCTAAGAGATGTCTGAAAAATGTATTCTCCTTTGGCAAAAGCAGAATTAATTATAACACAAGACATGATTCAAAAATGCTTTTGGAACCAATAGGCTAGAAAATGGTACTTTATAAACATGAGAAAAATTAAGGGCAAGAAGGCAAAGAAAAGATTAAGACAGTTGACAAAATGTGGTAACCAGAAAAACATTACTAAAGAAAATGGTAGACTAAGGTCAAGTCAGAAAGGGTTGACGAAAGGGAGCAGTGGCTCCAGTCCAAAGATTCAGCACACTCTATAAACAGATAGTTGAAGAGATATAGGGAGGACAAAAAGAGCTACCAAGCCAGGATTCAATGGCTAAAGAAGAATTTGTGGTCTATTATGGAAGGAATAATTTCTTAAATAACTTTTCTAAAATAGCAGCCTTAAAATTATACCATGAACTTGAAAACATAGGAAAGAACAATGCGAAACTATGTATATTTGAAGCTGTTTCATGCTACTTTAGGTAGAGAAACTAGGCTTTTATATAATCCACTAATAGTTTATACCAGAGCTACAGCCAAGTTTTTTTTTTTTTTTTTCTTTTCTTTTTGGAGACAGGGTCTCGCTTTGTAGTTCAGGCTGGTCCTGAGCTCACTATGGTGCCCAGGCAAGCCGCCGCGAACTCAGCAATCCTCCCATCTCTGCCTCCCGAGTGCTGGGATGACAGGCGTGAGCCACCACGCCCAGCATTATATGTGGTAACCGGGGATCGAACTCAGGTACTTATGCTTGCGAGGCAGGCGCCAGAACCACTGAGCTAACCCTCCGGCCCCTACAGCCAAGTTTTACAAGATAAAAACCTGCAGAGCTAGACAGTGTGACTGGTGACATTTAACAGACTCATATTCCTGTACAAGATCAGTTCTCACAGAGCAGCACTGGTCAGCAGATCATACCCTCAGCAGTCCATGCAAGAATTCTTTGTATCAGAGTAAGAGTGATTGTATTTTCATAGACTTGTGGAATTTATGTCAAAGACACTGTGTGAAACTATGTGTACAACAGAAAAAAACACAAAAGCCTTTGAATTGAGAAATGAGCAAAAGGTGTTTCTGAGTTCCCCGAATCAAGGCTTTAGGGAGTCTGTGCATCCCCTTGAAATCTAAACAAAATTAACTTACAGTATAAATAAAGAGCAAAATAAAAGACAATAGGAAGTAGGGGACAGAGCTTTCTCAAAAGGGAAGGACATCAGGAGATAGAAGGTAGGAACTGGGGATTTAGCTCAGTGGTTCTTGCCTGGCAAGTGCGAGAGTTCGATCCTCAATCCAACATAGCACAATGCCAGGAGTGGTGGCTCATGCCTTAATCCCAGCACTCAGGAGGCAGAGGCAGGAGGATTGCTGAGTTTGAGGCTTGCCTGGGCTACACAGTGAGCTCAGGGCCAGTCTGAACTACAAATGTGAGACCCTGTTTCAAGAAAAAAAAAAAAAAAGAGAGAGAAATGGAGGCTAGTAGTTCAGTGAATGAAAAAAGAATTAAGACGTGTCATGTACATCCATCAAGTCCACACAAGGAATGTAATCTTTATGTACTATACACATGTCCTATAAAAGAGAAATGTAAATAAAACTATATGATTCTGTATAATTTTTTCTGGGTACAGGGTTCACAGATCTCTCACTTTCTTTTTTGCTTTTTGAGACAGGGTCTCACGTTGTAGTTCAGGCTGGCCCTGAGCTCACTATGGTGCCCAGGCAAGCTGCCATGAACTCAGCAATCCTCCTGTCTCTGCCTCCCGAGCGCTGGGATTACAGGTGTGATCTCTCACTTTCTTAAGGAGCTCTGGGTCTTTAAAAAGATTGAGAAGCACTGATTCAAACAAAAGACCTCAGAGGTCATCAGTGGCAGAATGGAGAGGATTTTTTTTTTTTGAGACAGGGTCTCCCTTCATAGTTCAGGCTGGCCCTGAGCCCACTTTGTAGCCCAGGTTGGCCTTGAGCTCACAGCAATCCTCCTGCCTCTGCCTCCCGAGTGCTGGGATGACAGGTATGAGTCACAACACCAGCCACTGTGGTGTGTAGTACCAGAAATGAACTCCAGACTTTGCACTTTTGAGGCAGGCACTGGAACCACTGAGCTAAATCCCAGGCCCCAGAACAGAGAGGATTTTGAAGCAAGTAGTGGATCGGTGTCCTGGTCAACAATCTCCATCTCATTTCTTCACACTCTTCTGCTCTGCTTCGGATTGTGAGAAACTACATTCCCCAAACATCCTTGCTGTCTTATTAGGGAAAAAATGAGTAAACTAGAAAAACTTAATAGTAACACAGGAAATACCTTATAAAGAGCATATGGAGTAGAAATGCCCAAGTTTGGCTCTTGTCTGTACAGATTGTTTGCCCTGAATACTTAGCCACCCACCCCTGTGAATTGGATAACTGCTGTGAGATGTAAAAGGCACTGTTTGTGCTGTAAATTTAGCTAAATCGTGAAAGTACACTGTTTATTCTAATAGCTGTGAACTTAGTCTCTGTTAGTTAAAATGCAAAAACTAAATCACTCACTACTCTCAGGCTATATCCTTGACCCTTTGAAGTTGATGACTATCAATTTGTGCTTATTCCTCTTCCAGGTAATTAGCAGCCTGGCTCGGAGACCCGACTTGAATTAATCAAGTCTTACCCTGCTTGTGACAAAGAAGGTTAACAGGAATGTGACCATCACTAAACCAGACCTACCCACCAAAATGAGATAAGGGAAAGACTATATAAAAAAAGTAAAACTATGGTCTGGGCAGATACCCTGGACACCAGCTTGGCACTATCTGGCCCCTTGCAAGTAAATCTTTTCTGTTACCCAAATTTTGCCTCTCTATGTGTCTTTGCTTAGTTCTCTCCATAACAGTCTGGCTACCAGGTAAGTACAGCCATGAAAGACATTGAACAGATTAAATGTAGGAAGAAAAAGAGATCAAGACATTTTTAATTTGCTTTGCTTTCAGAAGGCCTCTCTTCCAAGTTCCACTTTCATCCTACATCTCCATCTCCTATAGGCAGGCTGGTTTTAGGTCTAGCTCCGTGAGGTGACTCCAGCTTCTAGGCTCGGGTAACAGCACTGTCTTGTTCTATATCCATAGGGATGGTGAAGACTTATTTTGCTGATTTTTGGACAGTCTCACCATCATGTTTGATTTTGTCTTTCTGCCACACCATGTGTAAGCAATTCCCTATGCCAAAAGGCCTGCACTAGAAAGAGATAGTGTTTTCTATTTGGGGAGGGGAACCCTGACTGATACACTTAACTACTGTACCTGCATGAGGTGGTAGAGTGTAATATCAGGTGGCAAGACACCAGGAGCACTGCACTGTGGGAAGAGAGCAGCTTTTAACTTTGGATAAGGAGTTAAGGCCATCCTGAGAAGCTGGGGATCCACTTTCTTCAAACAGTTCTCATTTTCTTCATTCTGAACAACCTAGGTAAAAAGATACATAACAGATAAAATGACATTTTTCCATTCTCAAAATGTCTACTTTTTCACAAGAACACTGAAAAGATTAGCTTGAGAAAATATACAGGAGTGAAAAGAGCATTCTTAAAAATAGTCATAGGT
>PVIC010026515.1:0-24491 GCA_004025085.1 Thryonomys swinderianus | reverse complement strand
GGTTTCATTAACATAGCTCAGTTTTGGTTAAATTTAAGGTTCTTGATTAAGCAATTCTTCTTTGATTTTTCAGTAGCTAAGTTTCTTCATATATTAATATCCTGCTGCAAAAATAAACATTCCAACGATTTAGCTTCTATTACAAACACTGTTTCCAGCTGAATAGATTTCTAAAACTACAATTTTATACTGTGTGAGGTTTAATTTGGAGTTATTTTGCATTGGAGTTATGTTTGCTCTCAACAAAATTTATTATTCAAAGTGAAGTTATTTAGTAAAAGGATATAAAGAAATAGAACCTAAATATTTCCTCTTAAGTTTAACAAAACAGTAATGCAACTTTCATAGTAATTCACTTCAGTTTGCAGCCACGTAGCTGCTTGTGCACTTGTCAAGTGGCTTAGAATGAGTGGGAGTCAGTCATAAGGAAAAAGACGAAACTACCAGTGTCTGTTTTCTGTTTATTTGCTATAGGCATTGTTTCTGTTCTTCTATTTTTTTTTTCTTGCTGCTGTTGTTCTCTTCTGACTCTTTCTGAAGTAACATATTCTTATTCCTCCCATTCCTTCATATTAACTTGTCAGTTATTATTCTTTTAGTTGCTAACTATAAGATATCAATGCACAATTTTGGTTAATTGTATTTCTGCAATATTTTCCCTTTCCTTTGCTCTTGATTCATTTTTCATTTACATCTGAGGTTATTTTCTTTTGGCTAAAGGTGTTTACTTTGATTTTTTTTTTTTTTTGAGACAGGGTCTCACTTTGTAGTTCAGGCTGGCTCTGAGCTCACTATGTAGCCTAGGCAAGCTTCGAACTCAGCAATCCTCCTGTCTCTG
This sequence comes from Thryonomys swinderianus, assembly GCA_004025085.1. Lineage (NCBI taxonomy): Eukaryota > Metazoa > Chordata > Mammalia > Rodentia > Thryonomyidae > Thryonomys > Thryonomys swinderianus. Next base: position 23,653 of record PVIC010026515.1, on the reverse strand, counting down.
CCTCCCGAGTGCTGGGATTACAGGCGTGAGCCACCACGCCCGGCTACTTTGATATTTTCTATACTAAAACTTTTCAGGCATGATTTCTTTCAGTTTTATTTTGTTATTATACACATGTGCATTTATGTACACATATATAGTGTTCATTACTAACATGAACTTTGAATATGCATTTAATTAAAATACATGACAGCAGTATAACTAGAATACATGTATACTTACTGGCTTTCTAAGGTGAATGGGATTTTTATATATTGCATATAGACACTAATAAAAAGGGAAAAAGAAGCAAAGTGTAGATTTCTCAATAGGTAACAATGCAATGATAAAAACAACTATTGGCTTCTTTTTCCTGATAATATTATGTTTTTCATTTCCTTATTTTCCATTTCTAATAATATAGTACAGTTTTCTAGGCATACTTCCTGCTTATTTGTGTAGCTAATGGTTTGTAGCAATTCTTAGATCTAAGATTCAGTGTTGATTGGATTTGTTGCATTCCTTTCTTTTGTCCATACTTTGCCTTCTGTGCTGACTAAATATTTCCTTTTTACTTGTCTTCCCTACCACTAATGTACTCTTCAGCTTTGTTTAATGTGTGCTGTGCTAATTTAATTGTTAGTGTTTATATATATATATATATATAATATATATATTATATATATATATATTTTTTTTTTTTTTTGAGACAGGGTCTCACTTTGTAGTTCAGGCTGGCCCTGAGCTCACTATATAGCCCGGGCAAGCCTCGAACTCAGCAGTCCTACTGCCTCTGCCTTCCAAGTGCTGGGATTATAGGTGTGAGCCACCACTCCCAGCACTGTGGTATGTGGTATTGATTGCTGGTGGGTGTGAGTCACAACACCCAGCATTGTATGTGGTTACCAGGGATCAAACTCGGGACCTTGCACTTGTGAGGCAGGCTCCGGAACCACTGAGCTAAATCTCTGGCCCTGAATATTATAATTTTGAGAAAGAATTTCTCTGCAATGTTTTTAGAGCTAGGTTTAGTTCTATGTCAGAAGTCTCTGCCTTACGAATCGTAGTTATTTATCAGGGTTACTTTAATCCATGTCTGAGAACTTTGATATGGACATATCCAGTCAGTCTCTTCATGTGTCTTCCTTCTAGTGGTGCTATCAACTTCGTATTTGTTTTGCACTCCTACCAGGAGCAATGATATAGCTTGAGGCTCTAAATGCATGGTACTGTTTTTTGCAAGACAGGATTTCTTTTGTTTTTGACAAGTAGACATTCAGTGCAGAGATTACTTACCTTGAGCCCAGCAGGTACTTACATGATGTCAGCTCATCCTGATTTTTACCTTATGTTCTTCAGAAGTCTTCACTGAAACTAGGATTTTTATCAGGGTCTCTCTTCTGGGGTAGGACCTGAATTCAAATATTTGTTCCATTTAATATTTGACTTTTCTTTTTTGAGACAGGGCCCCACTTTGTAGTTCAGGCTAGCCCTGAACTTACTATGTAGCCCATGCTAGCCTCAAACTCAGCAATCCTCCTGCCTCTGCCTCCCGAGTGCTGGGATGACAGGCTTGAGTCACCAAGCCCCACATTTGTGGTATGTGGTACTGATTGCTGGTGGGTGTGAGCTACCATGCTTGGTATTGTTGTATGTGATCACCTGGGATGGAACCAGGGACTTTGAGTTTGCTAGGCAGTGCTGGAATGACTGAGCTAAATATTCAACCCTTGATATATTTTACAATATTAAAATAAGACTAAACGTATCTATTTCCTCAGATATTAAGTTATAACATAAACTTTAAAAATTCCAATTTGTAACTGGGCGTGGCAGCTCATGCCTGTAATCCCAGCACTTGGGAGGCAGAGACAGGGGGATTGCTGAGCTCGAGGCTTGCCAGGGCTACATAGTGAGCTCAGGGCCAGCCTGAACTACAAAGTGAGACCCGGTCTCAAAAAAAAAAAAAAAAATTCCAACTTGTAGATTTTTATATGTGTGCACATTCTTGTTGGTCATCATCTCCCCACTGTGCCATGATGACACCTCCATGCTGTCAGGGATGTAAGACTTATTCATCAGCATTTCACATCCAGTCTTACTTTTTGCATTGACTATCTGCATTCCTGGTTCACTCTCTGTCTCTGCCCTTTCATTCTGTTCTCTTTCTACCTCTAACTTTCTTCCTTTTATGAATTTATTCAGAGCATTTGGTAGGTTTATTGATGTCTTGATTGTGTGGATATGTTTGTATCTATTTTTACAAATATATGATGGCCTAGCCAAAACTAAGTGAACAAGTAATAAATTCTATGTTTTTACTCTCTTTGGGATGAGCATTTATCTATTGTATCTCTGAGAAACTACTGCTCTGATTAAGCATTCTACCTTGGCAAATTTCAATCTAATTATGTTTGTGGGTATATTGTTATGTTCACTGTCTTCTATCATTTCTTCCTCCTTTGGCCACATTTTATTTGAGTTGACTTACACTAAAACAAAAAAGGAACAAACAAACTTCAGGTCAAGGAACCTCTTGATTCCTGACAGGAAATTTCTGGATTATGCATGCTGGTCCCTGGGATCTACAGCAGGGAGCCAGTGGCTTGATTTCTGTGCCATTAGGAATTGTGTTCTTTGGTGTTTTAGAAAAGATGCAATCATTTTGTCTCTTCCTCATCCTTCATTTTTTAATGAATTAAACTGTCCTACTCGGTAAGAATTTTGTATTTCAGAGACCTCCAGCCAACAGTACCACTAGTGAACACACAGTATGTCCCAGGCACTCCCTACCTGCTTTACACGTAGTAATTTGTTGAATCTTTATAAGAATCCATTTAAAGAGTCAATGAATTTGGGATGAAAAGAATGACAAACGTGCTCATGGTCAGCAGCTGTTGATGAGCTGAGTGGGGGTTTGTGCTCAGGCAGCTCCAGAGCCTGCTATTTTCTCCCAAGTCCCTGTCCTTCCTTTCCTGCCCACAGGACTCATCTGAGGTGTTTAGTACATGTACTGAAGTTCGTAGCTCTGAGCTGGCATCCAATTTTGTCAGATTTTGCTTCCCTGAACATTGTAAACACTGTGCTGGATGATACTGCTGCCTCTCTAACCTGTGTCTGCTGTCAGAGTCTCTGCTATCTGACTGTATTTCCTTTCTTCAGCCTTTCCGGTGCGCCTGGCCCTGGCCCCTGAAGAAAGATGGTTATGAGTTTCAATTTCCCTCCTGTCATCCTTGAGGCTGGGGCTAGAGTTCAGCCTGGAATAGATTTGCATTGGATACAAAAGGAAAAACAACTTGGTTTCCAATAAATTTCCTGTTCCCTTCAATCTTCACTGCTTTCTGTCCTTGGATTTCAGTTGGCTCCTGTATTCCTTGCTTTCTCTATTCCAGCTGGCTTCTCCATCCTTCCTTCCTCCTGCTCTGTGTTCTTGTTTTTTTCATTAGCTCCAAGCTCCTCCAAGTCCTCTAGCTTTCTTTATGCTTGTTCACTGTGTTCTTAACTTCCTGTGCCCCTTTCTTCCCATCTCTTCCACGTTTAGCTTTTACTTTTACCCCTTCAAAACTAACTGACCAAGAGGTTAGACTGCGTGGACCAATGACATAGCAGGTGGACCCACATGCAGGACACAGAATCACAAGTAGAAATTTGGTGGTGGTGGTGGTGGTGGTGGTGGCAGTGGTGGTGGTGGCAGTGGCGGGGTGTGTGTGTGTGTGTGTGTGTGTGTGTGTGTTGTTACTGGGGATCAAATTTGTGACCTGTGCTAGCAAGGCAGGCACTGGAACCACTAAGCTAAATCCCTGGCCTTCACAAATAGGAATCTGGATTTCAAAGTAATTGTCAGGTCTACTTGCAGCCTTGTAAACAAAAGCAAAGTTTAGGAGCCTCACTCATTCCTTCTCTTCTTTTCGCTGTTGCTGAACTATGCAGGTGATATATGTTTCTGCCCAGGTGAGCCAAATGTAACCTCTACAAAAAAAAACTGCTTGATCATTAGTAAACTTAAAATGTAACACAAGGAGGACTTGCTCTTTTTATTCATGTAGCAGGTTATCTCAGACCTTAACAATTACCTTTTGGTGTTTAAGAATATTTGGTTTTGTGATCCTTCATGGAGAATTGTGTGTGAATTTTTTTTTTTTTTGAGACAGGGTCTCGCTTTGTAGTTCCGGCTGCCCCTGAGCTCACTATGGTCCCAGGCAAGCCTCGAACTCAGCAATCCTCCTGTCTCTGCCTCCTGAGTGCTAATGCCTTGTTTTTTATTTATGCCTTGTTTTGCAGTCTCTTCTTTTCCTTTTATTTATTTATTTTTTTTGAGACAGGGTCTCACTTTGTAGTTCAGGCTGCCCCTGAGCTCACTATGGTGCCCAGGCAAGCCTTGAACTCAGCAATCCTCCTGTCTCTGCCTCCTGAGTGCTGGGATGACAGGCGTGAGCCACCACGCCTGGCTGTGTGTGAATATTTTAATGAGACTGTTTAGCACATTTCTGGATGTTGCCATCATTTTTCAATATTCTATACCCTAGTTTTAGTCATCCCTTTGTATCCCCCCACTTGGTACCAGGGAACTCAGAACCTTGCACTTGCCAGGCAGCCATGGACCCAGTGAGTTATATTCCTGCCTGCACAGCCTAATTTTAATCATGTAGCAAGCAAGAAATTGTCCTTAAATTACTAACAAGTTTGCTGTCTTCTAATCAGGACATACTTTTTTTTTTCTGAATGATCAGAATTCAATCCTAAATGCCTACCCAGGTGTTTTTAACTTCCTCTCTTGGATCTCACCATTTTATGTAAAAATTTTTTATGATATTATAGAAAAAAAAGCAGTCAGTGAGTATTTTTCCTAAAACATTAAAAACACACTTTGCATAAGAATTCTATATGTAATAATCCCTATGAATGTCAAGTAACATTAAAAAAACTTTCTCAAAAATTTTAAAAAATATAGGACTGGGGTAAAGCTCAGTGGTAAAGTACTTTATTGGCACATGTGATTTCTTCCCAGCACCAAAAACAGACAAACAAACAAGTAAAAATAAAACCAAATAGTTGTAGGCCATGATGAAGGGATCAGAGCTGTAAGGAGAAACTGACATTTCTTTGATGGTCTAGAAAGAAGAAAGTCTAGGTCTGGTGATGTGATGCTTGCAGTATGGTAAGGGTCATTGTAAGAAGGGCAGACAGGATATTATGAAAATTTAAGTCACTAGAGCCACAGTCTAATGCTACACTGTCATTTTTTTATTGTTGTGTTCTTTTTAAAGCTAATTTTTCCATTCATTTTTATTTCTTTTTCTTTTTAGTTTTTTGAGACAGGGTCTCACTTTGTAGATCAGGCTGGCCCTGACCTCACTATGTAGCCCAGGCAAACCTCGGACTCAGCAATCCTCCTGCCTCTGCCTCCCGAGTCCTGGGATTACAGGCATGAGCCACCAAGCCCAGCATTTCCAATTCATTTTTAAATTTGTGTGTTTTTTTTTTCCTGCAATGCTTTCTTGCAATTAAAAGCAAAAATCTGTCCACGTTCGTCTTTAATTCAGTACATATGGAATTAGAGAATAGTAGACTTGTAGTAGAGCAGAACTTGAGGGTCAGGTAGAATTTGGATAGATAGAAAGCATGCCTGGTCAGGAAAAGAAGATTGAAGATTTGTGTGCAAACCTGATACAATGACTCATGGAGAGCTAGTCCTACAAAATTACACATGCTGTATGTATGTGTTTGTAGACATGTCAATCTATGTCTACATTAGTGTTCATATCTAATCTACTATAGTTTACAAGAAAAAAATAAAGCTAGATGATATAAAATTGCTTTATGAGCCATGTATGGTGTCACACCACTGTGGGAGGATTAGGCAGGAGGATCTCAACTTCACAGTCAGCCTGGGCAACTTGGCAGCTAGAAAGCCCCTGTCTCAAGCCCAGTATGTGCTCTATTTTTTTCTTAGTTTGATCTGAGGATGGATGGTCATTCACTGTTTATAAAGGAAGTATGTTTTCTCTTGAAAAATCTTCCTTTCTGCCAATCCCAACTCTTTTTTTCTTGTTTGTTTGTTTTTTGTTTTTGTTTTTATTTTTTTGAGACAGGGTCTCACTTTGTAGTTCAGGTTGGCTCTGAGCTCACTATGTAGCCTAGGCAAGCCTCAAACTCAGCAATCCTCCTGTCTCTGCCTCCCGAGTGCTGGGATTACAGGCGTGAGCCACCATGCCTGGCACCCAACTCTTTTATAGTGATTAGTAGATCCATCCTTGTTTTGTGCATTTATGCAGAATTTCTTATCAAGTAGTATGAAATCATCCTTTATTAAATCTTTGATGTATGATTAGATTGAGCTCTTGCTACAGGCAAAGTTCTATTTTATTTTTCTTTCTGTTATACAAAACATTAAATATTTAGATCAATGTTTAGAGTAGTAAACAGTTTGCATGTTACAACTATGGTAAATACTGTAGGCTGAGATTGGTAAGGTGCATTATCAAGTTGATTGGCTTGTGTAATGCCTAGGGGATGTGCAAAGCTTGCTTATGCCTGTGTCTTGGTAAGTCACGCAGACATGACATTAGCTACTGCATCTGCTCTCTGGACCTTTCTATTCTGGTCCTGCTGCCCTGTTTCATTTTCCTGCCACTGTGAACTAAGCTACTTTGTGCTATCACACTTGTCTGCCCCAGCATTACAGAAGCTCTTCGCTCAAGGCTATGAAAGTGTACACTTTTCATCTGAGAAGAGAGTTCTTGGGATCCCAGTTGAAAAGAGCCTTCCAAGCACTTGTTCCCTGGGATTCATTTCACTGTGCTCACCCATTCAGGAACTCTGGCTGCAGCTGTCATAGCCCTGGGGGCCTGATTACTGTTCAGATTGTCTGCAGACTTGGCATAGTCAACATGCATATGGTAAAGTGAGATACTTCAGGAGTGAGAGAGACTTCCACTCAGATTTCAAAGGGAGCACTAGGGAACCAGGCTGTGTATCTATAACAGGATGAGCAGAGATAGCTCATGAGGGGCTGTATAGGTTGCAACGAGAAGGCCAATGGGACGTGGCCACCTGGAACGCACATCTTAGCTTCATGTGCCCTGGATCCTGGGCATGGAGCCATGGCACTGAATATTTGCCCTGCTAACTTTCACTCTTGCTTTGATCTGATACTCTTTCTACCTTTTGGAATAGGAATAGTCATCCTAGTCTATTGTATATTAGAATTATATAACATACTTTTTGAATTTTCAAGAGTCCATAGCTGAGAGTTTGCCTTGAGTCTCAAAGGGGACCTTGACTTAGGGTTTTTAGCAATGCTGGGACTATTGAGACTCTGGGTAGGAAATACTGGGTTTTGGTTTTGTGCAGGATAGTTGTGTGTTGTGTGAGGTGGAATGATGAGCTTGTTATTGTGCTTCTTTGGAGGTTAAGTATGGTTTAAGGAGATGTGTGTATAGGTGTAAAGATGACAAAGGGTGGGATGTTATGGTTAATGTAAATGATCAACTTGATTGGCTTTGGAATGACCAAGGGGATTAGTAAAGCACATTTCCAAATATGTCTAGGTAGATCATAGAGGCATAACCTTGGGGTCTGTATCTGGCCCCCAGCTGCTCCCCATCTAGTGCTTTTTCCTTGCTTTGCTTCCTGAAGGCAGTGAAGTGAGCGACTTTATTCCATAATGCGCTTTTACCATGATGTTTCTTCTTTGGAGCCGGTCAGTCATGGATTGAATTCTCTGAAACCATTAGACAAATAGATCTTTTCACCTTTAGATTATGAGTGGAAACCATGTCCTAACAGTGGGAAAGCTGATTAATACAGTAGTATAAATATTAGCTGCTTTGAGCCAAATTACACTTGATCTTAGTCAAAAGGCCAAGAAGTGATGCTTTGAGCCAAATTAAATAACTTTTAATTATGTAAGATTATGTATCTGATTATATAGGAGATAAAATAATGATAGTTTTGAGGATTGGAAGACACTTTGTAGTAGTAGAATTGCTAGTTTTAGTGCTTTATTATTTTTCAGCTTAATCTGTAATGTCAATTTTTTTTTTTTTGAGACAGGGTCTCACTTTGTAGTTTAGGCTGGCTCTGAGCTCACTATGCAGCCCAGGCAAGCCTCGAACTCAGCAATCCTCCTGTCTCTGCCTCCCGAGTTCTGGGATTACAGGCGTGAGCCACCACACCTGACTAATGTCTATTTTTAAATGCTACTGCTAAAGGAAGTTTAGAAATGTATTTTCTGCCTGTTATGATTATTGCTGTAAAGCTGCAAGAAATAAGAATTCAATTTTCCTTCCATTTTACATGTCCATGTTTCTGCTGAGTTAATCTGCACAGATGTGCACTTTTACATGTGTCTCCATCTGCAGGAAGAGCAGAGACACTGAGAGGTATAATGGGGTCCTCATGGTCAAGCAGTTTCCCTGCTGCAGGGTCAAAGATATGGTCCCCAGTTCTGGGTTGACTCAGTGTTCGGGATCAGTCTCCTATAGATAGCGAGCATATTAAATGTCACCTTCTATTTGTAACTTTCCAAGTCATGCTTCCTTGATTGTGTGAAGTAGGGAAACACAGATGGCAGGAAACTTCAACTACATAAAAACTCCTTTAATGTGAGTTTCACTCTATGAAATCAGCATTTCACAAGGTCCTTTTGTTGAACTTTATTAACAAGCAATGAGGTCTAGCAAGTTTGGCAAACGGTGAGGCAGGAAACCCCAAAAGGAAAGATGTCTGACACACATGTTCTCTTTGGGGTTTCCTTCCAAATGTTTTTGGATATTGAAGGAAGTAGAGTGGCTCACTGCCACCACGTTCCTACATCTGTAGCCCACTGGGTGTACAAAGTTTGGCATTCACTTTTAAAATTCTTCACTCAATCTGTATTTATTTCACTGTGAAATAGAAACCGATTATAGGTTAATGTCGAAGTCAAAATATGAACCTTATTTTTGTTAGACACAATTTCTACTTTTTGAGATTTTTTATTTAAGTGTTGAGAATTGCCTTATTTTTAAAATGATATAGGCAGAGCTAGACTTATATTTTACAGAAAGCTGTGAACTTGGTCAGACACTGAAGCTGAGGATTATTTGGCGCTGACTCTGTCTAGGTTTTAGGGCTGTGTTTAAAAGATATTTCCAAGGTCTGTGAAGAAGCAGATGTAGTTATTCAGGGTTTCACTCATGAGTGTCTGCTATCACTTAGCCCCCATTCCCTTATGACATGATTTTAATGTTTAATTTAATATAATTCTGCTGCATGTGTGCTCTAGCAAATACTGAAACAAAAATTTGAGTTAAGGAGAAGGAACACAAAGCTTGCATAAATTCTCTTCCCAAGAGATCCAGATATCTTCAATCTAATTGCTCTCTGAACAAACAGTATGAGAGCTGACCTTTCAGTAGGAAAGATACATTGATAATTTATTAAATAGTATGTCACTCGTTCATTTTACTAAATATATTATGTAGAGGAAGTAGCAGTATTTTATCACACTTGTTACAGATTTGCAAGGACTTTACACATGGAACAAATCAAAGAATATACATGATACAAAATACTGTTAACTCTTAACAGAACATCATTAAGAAGTTTTTGGGAAATTGCATAAAAATGACAATAATAATACCAAATACTCTCTATCAAATAGTGAACTTATTCTAGTGACTTGCCAAAGGCTTTATATTACTCTAAACTTCTATAGTTCAGCAAACAAGAACATGTCATTTTCATTTCCAAAATGAAAAAGTGAAAGCCAGAGAGTTAGTAAATCTCTCCCTGGCAGATCCCAGGGCCTGCTTTTTTACTTATTTATTTTTTTATAATCAATCATCCCTATCTACACACCAGTAAGAACTTTAGTAGTAAGAACAAAACTACGCAGTACTAACTTCAAACAATCTTTTCCATTTGATACACTAGTCAAATTGTAGATTAAGCTGCCCCTTTAAGGAAACAAACTGTTATTGATCACCAAGGATGAGGGAGCTCACCTTTCACCACTAATTTATTTTGACACTCAGCATGTCTAAACCAAATAAGACACAAGATGAATGAATAAGTCACCCTCCCTTCAGAGATAAACTGTTTCAATTCTTCAAGTTTTTCTGTTGCTCCTTATAACTTTCTATAAATGTCTCCTTTCTCTCTACAAGTGTTAGACCACCACCTGTCCTTTCTGTGCCTCCAGGTAAACAGCTTTATAGACAGTTTCTGTGACATAAATCCTTCCTTCATTTTTCAATAAGTAGCTCAGACTCAAAGCAAATACAATTAAAGTTAAAAAAAGGGTTAGATTTATATAAAATATATAGTTGGATTTATATCAAATATTTAACATGTATATTTCCCAAACATATTGAAAATTCCTGTAAAAATCTGTTGGAAAGAATCAGTTTGCTTTAACAAATGAATATTTATTCTTGTTTCTAAGAGACCACCCCAAACCATAGCATGTGTTGTAATAAGAAAAACTTTAGTTTTGTATCATTTTATATGTTGTTTCTTCTTTGTAAGAATCTTTTTGGTCTATATCTTCCACTTTGAGTAGCTACTTTTTTTTTTTTTTTGAGACAGGGTCTCGCTTTGTAGTTCAGACTGTCCCTGAGCTCACTATGTAGCCCAGGCAAGCCTAGAACTCAGCAATCCTCCTGTCTCTGCCTCCTGAGTGCTGGGATTACAGGCGTGAGCCACCACGCCCGGCAAGTAGCTACTTTTTTTGAGAAAGGGTCTCACTTTGTAGTTCAGGCTGGCCCTGAGCCTTACTATGTAGCTCAGGCAAACCTCGAACTCAGCAATCCTCCTGCCTCTACCTCTCAAGTGCTGCGATTACAGGCTTAAGCCACCAAGCATTTGTGGTACAGATTGCTGGTGGGTGTGAGCTACCAAGCCCAGTATTGTTGTATGTGATTACCTGGTATGGAACCAGGGACCTTGCACTTGCAAAGCAGGTGCTGGAACCACTGAACTACATCTCCAGCCCCTTGAGTAGCTACTTTGAAGCTAGTGATATACATTGCATTAACTATTTTCTTCACATTATTTTGTTCTGAAATTTTGGTTGATTTTCATAAAATAAAACCAGTCAATTAATGTGTGCTAAAGTAATATGGCAATAATTTAAAATCATTATTAATCAGTCATAAAATGTCTGAAAACAACACTTGTATCAATTGTCTGGAAATGCAAGATGGTGAAACAAATTGTACACGATCATGCAATAAAGAAGATAGTGTGTGAGAAAGAGAAACTAAAGGCTAAGATGAAAAATTCAGTGGAATTTCATTTGGGAAGAGAGATCCTGGGTGAGCCCATCACATGGTGAAGAGTACTTGAACTAGAATCAGTACCAAAGCCAGAGTGGAAGCCCATCAACCCTTTCTCAAGCTGCTGGGAACAGATAATAAAAATACAATCCTTCTTGCCAATTTTGTGTGAGGTTTTATTTAGCTAGTTTTGATGAAGGCACATGAAAAAAACTTGGTATCAAGCCATGTAGAATTATTTCGTCTCCAGATTCATAGTATAGTTGGCACCATTTTCTATTTCTTAGTCAGTAGGCACAGTAGAAAGTAGGTATCTAGAACAGTTATTATGAAGTTTAAAATATTTAAAATGTGCCAAGATATGTGATAAAGTAATGACATTTTACATGTGAAAATAAAATTTATGCATAAATAGTAAAATATTCAAATTTTATACACAGTAGTGATCATAGGAATTGAAAATCAGAAAATCTGAGTGTATCCTCTTTTGCTACTTATATTAATGTCATGGAAGAACACTCATTAATTGTGTTTGTCTAAAGGATATGTTTTTGTGTTCTATATTTGGCTTAAATATTCTTTCTCCTCAAACCTATAGCAACATTGTTGTAGATAAAGAATATAAATTATACTTAGTTTCTAAAAATTTGAACAATATTCAAGTGGTTGTACAATTTAGTTGCTCTAATTTTTATTAATGAAAAATGTTTATTGCTTATGAATTTTTCTATGAGTGTTTTTATTTATTGTGATACATGCCTGAATATTAGTATATGTGCTCACTAAAATTTATACCTTCACAACCAGTAAATTCCTTAATATGGTTTTGTATGTAGGTTTCTGCTTATGAACGTATATATATACTCACTATTTATTACTGTTAAGTCAATGGTGGTACAACAAAATATATATACTACATATAGTATAAACACACATATATATATATATTATACATATTTTTTAAAATAAGTTTTTGAAGTTACGTTGCTCAGGAAAAGTAAGAATAGCTAGCCACAGAGACATTACATTGTGGGACAGTTGAGGATGTCTGTTTATGAGGTGGATACAATGGAACTGAGAGAAATGCTGAAAAGTGAGTGTGTAGAAGCCACAGATCAGGATGAATCTGTATCATGCCCACACTGCATGTTCATCTGCCTTGCTCTTGACTACTTAACTTGCTCTGCTTGCCTGTGTGTGTCCTTGTAATTTCAACATGCTACAGTAGACCCTTGACTTATGAACTCAATTTGTTCCTAAAGGCTTTTTGTAACTCAAATTGGTCAGCGATGGCTCAGGTTCCTCCACACCGCCTTCCTAGTCTCTTCTGTACACAGATAGATCTCAGGGTCCTTAGAGAGAGGCCCAGGTTTCTCACTTAATCCCACAGAAGAGAGGATGCTCCTTCCAGACTCATTAAGGGTTAAATCTATATCTGAGACCATCTGGAACCACAAATGACCAGCATTTGAGTTGTAAGTCAGAACTTTGGTCATGAGTTAAGACTGAAATTTCCTTAGTTACCCAAGTTGTTTATAGGTCAGGCCAGATCATAACTCAAGGGTTCATTGTATTTCACATACTTCAAATATTTCAAATGGCTATTTTAATCACTTGTCTTGAAATTCTGTAACTTCAGACAGGAGGACCTACTCTCACTGTTCGACCAAACCTCCTGATGCTGGCCAATGATATCCTCAGCTCTACTTCCACAAGAACAGAACAGAGACACCTAGTGGGTAGGGATTCTGGGGATGAAGGCAGGTGGCCCAGCACCCTTTGCTGAATAATCAGCGCCTCCCATTCCTTCAAAGAATGTAGCATCGGATATACTGTCTAATATATGGGTGTTTCTTTCAGCCCATTTTCATGGATGATAGATGATAGATAGATAGATAGATAGATAGATAGATAGATAGATAGATAGATAGATAGATAGGTAGATAGATAGATGATAGATTATAGATATAGATATAGATGTTCCTGGTGTTGGCATTTCTCAGAAACCAGTAGGCAGTTAAAAAAAGATAGAAAAGTGTTAAAATAACTTGCCAACTTTTTAAGATTTTATAAAATTGTTCAAAAATATGGCATATGGCTTCATGTTGAGAAAAGCTTCTTGGAATGTTATAAGGGGAAGATAAATCCTTTATACTTAAAAATAAAATAGTAGCATCTTAAAGGAAGCAATCAGAAAACATCATTCAAACTGTGGAATTAAAATATGTATTAATATAAAAATTGGAATCTACATTTTTATCTGTGCTACTTTATATTGACAGAGGAATTTTATCTTACATATGATGGTATTGTGCTGTTACTGTAGCATAACTGCACAGATTTTTTTTTTTTTGAGACAGGGTCTTGCTTTGTAGTTCAGGCTGGCTCTGAGCTCACTATGTAGCCCAGGCAAGCCTCAAACTCAGCAATCCTCCTGCCTCTGCCTCCCGAGTGTTGGGATTACAGGCCTGAGCCACCACGCCCGGCAGTGTGGTATGTGGTATTGACTGCTGGTGGGCCTGAGTCACCATGCCCAGCATTGTATGTGGTTACCAGGGATCGAACTCAGGACCTTGAGCTTGCGAGGCAGGCACCAGAACCACTGAGCTAAATCTCCGGCGGCAGCATCACCACATCTGCGAGCTGATTAGAAATGCAAATTCATAGACTCAACGCGTCTAATGAATCATAATATCTGGAGATGCTCCTCAGAAGGGGCTTTAACAAGCTCTCCAGGGATTTGTGAGTACATTAAAATTTGAGGAGCACTGATCTGAAAAGTCTGTGACTACAGGCTATTATGATCTGCACAGGAAACAGCTGGGAACTAGGAAATGGAATTTCTTCTCAGTCTTACTTGTGTGATCATAACTATCTTATTTCTAAAAAAGAGCCTTCATAAGCTTACTTTTAAGGAATCTTCATTAAGATTGTAGAACAAATAAAATCAAATTTTAGCAATAATTTTATCAATATTGCTATAATTTTAATCAGTATACTGATAATACCATAATTTTATCAGTAGTGTATTAATATTAGTATCTTCCAGGACTGCATTTTTTTTTTTTTTGAGACAGGGTCTCACTTTGTAGTTCAGGCTGGCCCTGAGCTCACTATGATGCCCAGGCAAGCCGCCGCGAACTCAGCAATCCTCCTGTCTCTGCCCTCCCGAGTGCTGGGATTACAGGCGTGAGCCACCACGCCAGGCACTGTGGTATGCAGTGTTGATTGTTGGTGGGCGTGTCTCTACACCCAGCATTATATGTGGTTTCCGGGGATCGAACTCAGGTCCTTCTGCTTGCGAGGCAGGCGCCGGAACTGCTGAGCTAACCCTCCGGCCCAGGACTGCATGCATAATTTTAACAAATCTTTTGTAGTGCTTATTTAGAATAAACAGTGTTTTAAAATAGTTTACTGAATTAAAAAATAATACATTGAAATCTACAAATCACATACTGAATAAAATTAAATTTTATTGATTCAGCTCATGAATTATATTAGAGATTGATTTTTCCAAATAAAGGCTTAGTTCACTGACCTGGAAGACATAAAGACTAATTAGTCTTTGTGTATACTTGCTTGTTCCCTATTCCTTCGAGGGGAAATACAAATTGACCACTTTGTTTTTTTTTAATAGAAACTGAAAAGAGGAGCATTGATTTATTGCCTAAAATGGCTGATAAAGGTTACATCCAACTTTAGCAGAACTGAGCAAGATTTTTTTCCTCATTTTGTTGTTTCAGTCCGCAGATGTTAGCTGTTTTTGTGAGAAAATAATGGTGTTAGCTATGAGTTTTCTTGGAAAGAAAGAGCTTAAAAGCTTTGGAGTGCTGCGATCTCAGTCTGAAGAGCCAAATGAGCACGGATGGAATGTTAGAGTCTAGAGGGAGTCATTCAATGGCAGCATCTGGAAGGGAAAAATAAGTGATGGGAGGGTTTGCTTTTCAGGCAAATGATTAAGAAGCGACTGCATGAAGGTGTTAGGATGTGAGAGAGGGAAGGAAGCACTGAAGGTGTATATATAATATGGGACAGAGGGATTATGGAAAAGACTTAGTAGAGCGCAATGTAGATCACAGCTGAACTTATAAAAACTGGAATTGGTTTGGGGCAGACAGCTTGTAGGTATCACATGAAACAGAACATGAGATTCACATAATACAGAACATACTTGGGAGTATTTTCTTGGAATGGTAAAGGACACTGCTGACGCCTAGTTATTCAGAACCACTGAAAATCCTTTAACGTTAGAAAGACATCCTGCTATTACAACTTAAAAGTCTTACTCCAATAATTATATTGGCCCTACTTTAAAGGCCTCAGAAGTTCTGGGCTTTGGAAATGGAAATCCAGGGCTTTGATCAGTTGAGCGGTTTGAGTTTAGCACTTGATACTAAGTTGCTCATAATGTAGGGGCAGTCTTGCTTTAAATTACTTTGAACAAACGTTCTCTTTATACTTACTGTGAACAATCATATCTCCCCCTCACACTTATGAAATTATAAGCGAATTGATGAATGATTGAATTTGTGAGTACAGCAATAAACTGAGCTCTGGGATTTTAGAATAATGGGTGAGACCTATTTTATTTCCCTCCAAAAGCTGGCGTGTTTCATTAATTTTAAAAGCAAAATTAAATTTACCTCTGAGAAAAAGTCTTCTTCTTGACACCAGGCATTTGAGAATCTTGGGAAAATTAGAAATTACAGAGTGAGGGCCACCGCAGAAACCATCCTCCTCTGACCAAGTCGTCCTTCACAGCGTCCCTAGGTCCTACTACACAGAGATGTTGCAAGTGTGGTGCCCGAGAGCTGTGCCTTCTGAAGTGGATGCTTGTCGGTTAGCACGCCTGCCCACTCTCCATGACGTCTGAATTCACTCTGGTTTCTCCTTCAGGCCCTTCAGGTGGTGTGAAGGATCTGTTCAGGCTGAACCCAGACTCCTCACTGTGTCCTGGGGCTCCTCTAGATGATCTCCATTTAGCTGCAGGGTAGGAAAAGAGACAAGAGGAGAAATATCCACCCATGACCCCTTCCCAAAGAAGTAACATGATTTTGCCCCATTCTTTCCTCAGAGTTCACTTGGTCAGGTCCCAGTTTTGAGGGCGTAGGAAGCTGCAGTTCACTGTGTTCACTGCCCTCTCTGCCATGTAGCCTTAACCTTCCTGCCAGATCCCCAGGCTGAGGAAATAATAAACCTAACAGGGTGCATGCGGGGATCAACCGACTGGGCAAGCTAAAGAGAACTAGATGTGGAGTATTTGTTCCACGATAAAACTTTCTACAGCAAAGCTTTTTGAGAGGTTTTAAAAAAAAGCAAAAAGTCTCATATAATTCAATTGAAATAATTCTCTGACCCATCCTCCTCCTCAGTATTTGTACAAATCTGGCTCCTCAGACCAATGTTTTCCTGGAGTGATTATTTCACTAAACCTTTTCGAGCAGCCAGAATGTAAGGAATTCTGGACTGCTAGACTGTGGCATAGGGATAACTTCTGTTGCTAGATGAAGTTATTTGCCTGCCTTAGATTTCTTCTGGGCTACTTGCGTGTGGATATAGCATTGAAGTGACAAAGATCAGAGTCCTGACAGATTAGGAGGAAACTCAAGTAGATTTTGAGGTGACTACCTTTTAGGGTATATTTTTTGATGCTGGACCCATTGGAAACAGAGGGAAAACTTTTAGAAAGAGCCAAGGAGTAGTTTGGGGGGAGCAGAGCTGAAACTAAGGTTCCTATTTCACATGTTTGTCTAGCGCTTATCTTGTATATATGTCTTTCTGATTACATACACTTGAAGAATAAAGTTCAGGTACTGGGTAAAGGAATTCATGAAGGGGTAGTTTTGCTTTTTTGGGACAGTTATGTATCTTCCTATTTATGTGCAAGGGTTTTGGTTAGACACAATGACCTCACAGTCACCAAGGCTAAAATAAACATGTGTTGTAATTAATTCTGTATTTTTTCAAATTGTATTTTATAGTAAACTTAAGCAGAATGACTATGTAGTTTATGATCCAAAGAAAGATACTTTACAAAAAAAGGGGAGTAATATTAATTATCCCAGAACACTAAGTGTGGACCATGACCGTGTTCCAACAACAACAACAACAAAAAAACATGTATAAATACCTTTTATTAACTCAGTGATTTCACTTGGGTGTGGGTGCGTACAGCCTGTAAGCCCCATAGGATGGGAGGCCGAGGCAGGAGAACCACAAACAGGAGCTCCGCCTGGGCAGCTTTGCAACTTATTGAGAAGATGCCTCAAAATAAAAAGGATATGGGGTGTTGTTGGGGATATAGCTCAGTGTGCAGGCCCTTTGTTCAAATTCCAGTGTTGATGTAAACCAAAACAACCAAACACCTCCCCACACACAAAGAGTGATTTTACATTCATTTAACAGCAGTGGCTCTCCATGGGTTTAATAGCCTTCACTGTTGAAATTCTCACTCCCCAATGTACAGTGTACATTAAATACTTTGTTAAACAAAACTTGACAGAAGCATTCAGGAGATAAAACTCCACATACTGCATATAAATTTGCTTCTTTTATTTACAGGACTTTTTGCTTTAACCTTACTTGTCCTTCCTATAAACTGTTGCATTAATCTCTTTGCTGACTTTTTCTAGGTTTTCTTTGTCTTTTTAAATAAAACCTAATGGGAGACAGAATTCTCTAGCAGGAAGAGTATGTCATGGCTGTATGATATTACCCCAAAGTCTCACGCAGGCTTAGGTGGAGCTTTTACAGAAGTGGCTGAATCTACAGTGTGTGATGCCAGGATTCAGGGCGTGTGATCACTTATCAGTCCACTGATTGGCTTGGCTCCACTCTCATACCAGGAGCCTGTATACAATATAAGGAACAGAAAGATGCTGTTGTCACCTTGTGCACACCCTGCTATTTCTCCTCTGTGATGTCTCTTGCCATCCACCCTGCCTTCGAGCCAGCCAGTTATGGACTGAAACTTTTACAAACTGTAAGCTAAGTGAACCCTTCCCCCTTTAACTTTGGATGTTGGGTATTTTGTCTCAGCAATGAGAAAAGTCACTAACACAGAAGATTTTACCCTGATCCCATTGGGCTAACCTAGTGTATTAGTCACTCATTGAGCTTGATGATAGAGAGGTGTGGAATGAGTTAGGGTCGGTCTTCAAGTCTGGGAGGCACTGTTCAGTGCAGAATGGGCACCAGCTGTACTCTGTACAGTCAATATGATTTATTGAGTAAGTCCTACTCCCCTGTGGACAAAGAGCATTTAAGCAGGGCTAGATTTAGACTTCCATGGAATGAACAAATACACACATGATGTGATTTAAGAAGGATCAGAGAGTCAGCAGCCCTGGACCACCCTTCGTCAGCCTGCTCACATTCCAATGTTAGGGACACCTCTGGGGTTCCAGACACAGTGTCTCTAAAAATGAAGTAGGCCACCTGGAAAGGGAAGTGTAATAAAGCCAGTAGCAACCTCATCACTGGGGTGTCGAGGCCCGAGGAAACAAAACACACATTTTAATTGGAATTGGGACCAGGGAAGGTCAGTGTGTTAGAAAGTGGAGCCAGTGAAAGAAGCAGTCTAGAAATCACTCCCTACCCTGCTGGGGCTGCTGATGGCGCGTTCCGCGGGCAACGTGAAGTTTAGTGACTTTGCTGAGGTGGTCTGCAGCTGGATGCTAGGTAAACCTTCTGCAGTTTAGAAGCTCATTGCTTAAAATGGAAAACAGGTTAAGTACAACCATATACTTTAAAGGTTAGCAATTAGGAGAAGCTCTACATATAGGGGAATTTAGTAAAATGAGTACCTGTAGGTGATTTTGGTTTTGAGGCCTCACAAGAAAAATGGAGAGAGCAAAATACTGGTATCATTAGAGTGACTGAATCTAACTTTATAAAGTGTGAGGCGACTTCCTGTAGGAAAATATTTAGTAGTGCTTTGGGGGAAGGTAGGAAAGAGTTTAATGGAAATCCAAGTTTTGAATAAATTTAACAACTTACATTTTCATACATTTGGGACTATTTCTCTTGCATAAGTATCCTGACTTTCCAGGCATTTCATATGGTTAAACTGCTAGAGGAGTCAGGATGGAAGGTGGGGCAGTCAGGAGAGTTACTTTGTAAAGTTTAAAAATCATTGTGCTCTGAGGGTCTCCCCCACCCTCTCAGCCCAAATCATTTTCCTCCACACTGTCATCATCTTTCATCTGGATTGCTTCTCAGGCTTCCTGATTGTGACTCTGAACTTCCACCATGGCCCCTCCAGTGTGTTCTCTGTGTGACAGCCCAGTCAAACACGTGCCATTTCCATTAATGTTCTTCCTAAAATCCCTATCCCCAGCAGATTTCTACCTGCTCTACAACTCCCATCCCAGTTTTTAACTTCCCAACACCTTGCTTCTTGTTCTCCATTGAATTCTGGCCTCTGGCTCTTCCTACAGAATTGATCACGTGGGGCCCATTTCCACAGTCGGCATGGAGGACATGATATGGTTGTTCCTTTGACTAGAAGGGTGCTCCCAAGTTAGCTACATAGTTTGGTGCCCTTCCCCACCTCCATTTTCTTCTACTCCTTCCAGAAAACACACATTTTATATAAAATTGGAACATAGCCCCAGAGCCTCCAGTTTCTCTTCTACTTCCTTGATTTCTTTCTTTTAACTCTGATTTCCATATGTTTTAATTACTATTTTTTGGTACTAAGTTCCAGGAAGACAAGGCCTTTTGTCTGTTCTAAGACCAGCTACATGGTGAGGTTCATCAAATAAGTAGATTAATGAAAGAACCCCTCTTACTAATCTTCAGAGGCTTACCCAAGGCTCTTGGCTGATGATTACAGTTTGTAATTCTCTAATTTCAGCAATTCCCAGTCTATGACCATACCACCCTGAACATGCCTGATCTTGTTTGATTTTAGCAGTTCCCAGATGATCACAAGACTATGACTATGAACACTGATTGGGTGACTCATGTCCATTTATGAATTCCTAAGATGTGTGCTGAGCTTGCTTTCTATGTATCAGGTGCTATTCTAAGAACTAGGATAGTATGGGTAGTACATTGAACCTGATGTTACACTCAAGGGCCTTGCAGTCTGAGGGAAAAGAGAAAAAATAGGCAAGTAAGTACATCAACAACAGGTTAGATGGTGATGAATGTTAGACACATAGTGAAGATGTAGGGTGATGAAGAGTGGAGAGGAGGCTTGTTCTAGTCTCTTTTCTTATTTTTATATTATTTTATGTAAAGATTTTAGGGAGTAGAGCCCATAAGGGAAGAAATCACACAAGTGTGGGGGTCAGATCAGCCCAGCAAGACAAATATAAATGCCTATGTGAAAAGATCAGCAGCAAAGAACCCAGTGTGGCTGGACGAGAAGACTAAGCAGGAGAGGATGCAAGATCATGGAGGGCAGACAAAGCAATGTCAAAGACTGAATTTTTCACTCAGAAAAGTGGATGTCACTCAGGGAGGATGTTTGACAGAGAAATGATAAAGTTGGGTTTATTTTAAAGCAGTAGCAAAAGTGCTTACTGCCTGGGGGAAAAGGATGGCATGTGTGGAAGTTGAGAAGCTATGTATAATTTCTTGTAATAGCCCAGGAAATTAATGATGATTTGTGTTAAGCCATGATCTGCTGATCATCTTGATGTGAAGAGTTCATATGTAGACTTTAACAGTTTATAAGAAAAATACGCCATTTACAAGGATAATGCTTTGGGAAAGTAGGTCGTAGAAGAATGGACTAAGTACAGTGGTACCTCAGTTCATGAACTCAATTCGTTCCACGATTCTAGGGAAGATGGCCATACTCTTATTCCTGTGGGGAAGGTTGCCATGGATATGGTCATCAGCCAGGGTGGAGTTTGCCAATAGAAGCACAATTTTGCTGAATGCTTATGTTCAGGAACCAAATCATTTATAAACAGAGGCATTTGTGAACTAAGACATTACTGCATCATTTAAAACAGAAATGCCTCAGGCGTGGCAAGCAAAGCCTTTCTTCTGGACTTCATACCTAAGAGGCCCATGGAGGTTGTCATATCTTCTTTGAAATTGACTGTGTGCTATTTCTCTTCTGGAACTGTGCTCAGCATCTTCCACTGTCCATTTAATTTGAGCATCCAACATAACACGGTTTCTGAAATCTCTGATAGATTCTGAGGTCAAGCTTTCTGTTACTCATAGTAGCAATTAGAGTAACCAGTGAACCCCAAGAATGATGACAAAGGAAGTACCCCACCTCCTTAAAGTCTCTGGCACTAAAGAGTTTGGGTGGACTAAATCCTTCTGCTGTGCCATGAATGTCTATCCATCTGCCAGCTCATATCACCAAGAAATATACACTAAAAAATGACCTTTTATACCCCAAACTGCACTTTAAAGCTGAAACTAAGAGAAAAGGAATTAAAACCTAATTTATGGAGAGGCTATAGGGCCTTTTCTGTTACTCTTGCCTCTCAGTGTATGTTCCAAATCAGAATTATTAATGTATTTAATTTGCCTTTTAAATTAGTTTTTTTCCCATAAAAACATTTCCAATAAGTGAATAGCTCTGACTTCTTTTTCATTTATGGCATTCTTCAGGCAGGGTTTGAATATGAGCTTTCTTCTCCTTGTGTGAAAGTGAGTACCTCTCTGTTGCCTCTCCAAGGTCCAAGATGAGGTTGACGTTGCCAAACAGAACAGGATGGGTGGAGTGGATGGTGTCAGCACTGGAGGTGGATAAAACTGTTGGCACGTTCCAGAATGGGATAATGTCTCCAAAATGTTCTGAGCTCCTTGATGAAAGATCTTGAATGATTTCCATGCATTATTTTGATTGTAGCAACAACTATATAAGGCAATCCACTCTGTTATCAACAAAGGCTCCTTTCAGTGAAAATGGCAAACTAGTAGGTGTATTTTAAAATGGTGAATGGAACCCTAAGTTCTCTTTCTTACAATAATTACTTAAAAATCCTTTCATGTCTCAAGGGGTCCTTATAAAAGAACAGTAACAAACACTGATCAGATTTTAACTCCTTAACACCATACTGTCTGTTTATAGTCATATTCTCATGTAGTCTTTATATGAAACTGTGGGCTCCTTGCTGTTGTTACTCCCATTTTAAGCGGATGAAATGAGGAAGGTAATTCAGTGATATTTTCCACATCTGTGCATAGTCCACTGTAGAGCCAGGGTGTTTGTCTCCAGACCTCTGCATTGTACTTGATGGCTGACCATTCCATCATTTCAAAGACATTTCTAAAACTTGGAGTTTCTCATGCTAAGTTGTGGGAATGTTTTAAATATCTTGGCTCCATCAAAATTCATCTCTGCATCCAAATAGGCTTTATCTGACCAAGTTCTGGCGTAGAGTCGTGGATATGTCAGGTGTCAGTTAATATTAACTGAAATAATAAATAAAAAGCAGTTATCTTTAATAATTATTTTTCTCAACGTGTGTGTGTGGCTTTATCAAAACCCCCTGTAACTATTATGTTCTGCATTTTTTAAACATAAGTGAATGGAGTAATCAGACATTTTTCACTCTCCTTGGATGGAAATAGATTTTTAAAAATTAGTTAATTTTATTGGAATATTTTAGATACACATAATGATATTCATCTCAGAGAATTTGTATTCATACATGATATATCTTGATTCTTTTATTTTTCCTCACTATTCTCCCTTCAACCCCCTTCCTCTCCTTATTCACAAAAGCTTGGTTTCTGTTTTTTTCCTTCTATTCACTTTGTTTTTTCTTCCTTTGTTTCTTCTCTTTACCCTAGGGAACTGGGGAGTTCACCTTCCCATTTGAACCTTTCTTTTTCTGTTTCACAATATATATTATACATTTTGGTCCCCAAATATACTTTTGTTTTCTCATGCCAGGGAAACAATGAATTATTTACACGTGTGTCCAATTTATTTCACTGAAAAGTATAATCTCAAGGCACATCCATTTAGCTAGAAATATATCAACTTTATCCTTCTTTATGCCAGAAGAGTACTCCACTATGTGAAAAAAAAATGCACGTTTTCTTTATCTACTCATTAGCTGATGAACATTTAGGCTGTTTCCAAGATTTAGCCATGGTAAACTCTGCCACTATAACATGAATGTGCATATATACTTTTTAACATGGACGTGTGTATATACTTTATACATGGATGTGTATAACACCTTTAGTTATTTTGGGAAGATGCCAAGAAGGGAATGTCTGTGTGAAATTGACTTCTACTTTTAGCTTTTTGAGGAATCTCAGCACTGATTTCTAGAGTGATTTCACCAGTCTTCACTATCACTCACCAACAGTACAGAAGAGCTCCTTTGTTTCCACAGCCCTGCCAGCTTTTGTTACTGGTTGATTTCTTCATAATAGCCATTCTTTATGGAGTGAGATGGAATCTTAGCAATGTTTTAATTTTT
>PVIC010026514.1:0-24480 GCA_004025085.1 Thryonomys swinderianus | reverse complement strand
ACTCAGCAATCCTCCTGTCTCTGCCTCCCGAGTGCTGGGATGACAGGCGTGAGCCACCACGCCCGGCATTGTGGTATGCGGTGTTGATTGCTGGTGGGCGTGTCTCCACGCCCAGCATTGTATGTGGTTACCGGGATTGAACTCAGGACCTTGCGCTTGCGAGGCAGGCGCCGGAACCACTGAGCTAGCCCTCCGGCCCATTAAGTAATAATTTTTAAGGTACTTCCACTCATTTTTCTTTTCTGAAGCATCTGGAATATGAGATAATGAAATAGGCAATTTAAAATAACAAATCTCACCAGTAAGTATTTGAGTATCCATGAAAAACATTATATCTGGCCTAAGCGTTACATAATATTGAATATATGTATTATATATAAATAACACTGAATATATATGCATTAAGCTTAGGATGGAAAGATACAGTGCCTTCTATTCTTATGGGACTTTTAAAAAAAAGTATTTTTTTAACATTACGCTTTTAATAAAATGCTTAGATTGTGAACTTTAACATTAACATAAATATCTCTGGCATTTACCGATTATGAAATATAAAAACTTTTCTGCTACAGAGGAGTATTTCAAGGGAAGACTTATTGCTACCATTTCTATCAAAAAATGAGCACTCTAATTTTATCCAGTGGCATAAAACTATTAACAGAATATCATTTGCAGCCCATTGAATTTTAAAATAAAATCATTCAGAAACTATGAACTAATCTCTTACGATATTAAAAACTGCTTGCCTACTATGGGTAATGTTTAAAAATACATTTGTGAAATGGACCAATTCATTACTTTGAGGTAGGTTTTCCTTTCCTATCTAAATGTCAGATAATGTAAAAGATTTATGCTTTATTCTGGAACACTTTGCAAGTTTATTATCTTTCCCTTTTTTTTTTTAGATGAAGTCTTGCTATGTTGCTTAGACTCTCTTGAACTTGTGATTTTCCTGCTTCAGCCTCCTGCGTAGCTGGAATTACAGGCAGATAACAGGATGGCATCTGTCTTCTCTTTCCATATTTCTTTGTTTTTTAAAAAAAGACAAGAACAACAACCAAAATTACAATCCTTTAAGCAAGAAGAGAAACATGCAAGTTTGTCTTCTGAGTAATTATTAAATATTAGCTAGTAATTCAGAATTTGAGTCATTTTCACTTGAATATATTTTATTTAGATGCAGCACTAATAGCATAATGATAGACTTTTACTCACAAATGTGTACCAAGCAGCACACAACCTTTAAAATGTGTTGGTTTCACAAGTAATTTAAGTATAGCATTATTCAGTATTAGAATCAAAGACGACATTTAGATTCCTCAGCTTTGGGGTATTTAATAACATCAAAATGATTGCCTAGTCATGCTAAGGAAAGAAATTCAAAAGCAGTTTCCTTTTCTTCTGCTAGTTCCTTTGCAGTAAGATCCATCTTCTCACGTGAGAAATCATTAATAGGGAGACCTTCCACGAATTTCCAGGTTTTATTCTGTTTGGAAATAAGAGATTCACAATGAAAATACAACTTATCTGTCAGCAAGAAAAAAACCTATTATGAATTCATGTCTAATGGTGAAGATAAGCACTTTACCACCCACCCTTAGCCCAGAATCCAAATCTTAATTAACAGATAATTCTGTATAAAAAGTAAACACTCAAATTTAAAACTTCTCAAGTCTTGGAAAAAAAATTATAAAAACCACTGACAATAGTTAGTATGGCTATAAGGAGCAACACTACTGAGAATCATTACATCATTTGGAAATAAGATACAATTTGTAGGTATCTGACAGTAGAGAAGTGATACTATATCTAGTGAGAGGAATTAAATCTAGCTTTCCAGATTAATTTCAATCTTTCAATGACCTTTTTATGTGATAGACATAAAAAAACTGAGAAAAAATGTTTAATTTGGTAGATTAAAAATTTCCTAGGACAAATTATTCCATTTTTGAGAAAAGCATACAACTATTTTTCCACCTCAAAACACTTTACCTTGATTATAACAGGGAATGAATAGAGCAGATCATCAGGAATACCATAGGCATTGCCATCAGAGATAACGCCCATGGACACGAACTCTCCCTGAAAAAAAGTTACACATTCTTACAGTGCCCAGGGATTAGTTTACCAAACAACAAATGAACTAACAAAATTAAACCACGTGACTTTCTTATTACGTGTGTAACTTCTCTGTTGAGAAGTACTGATGCTTAATACTTGGCATTTCCATGACTAGATAACTTTCATGCATATTACCTCATTCTACTCTTCCACATTATCTGTGAAGCAGGCCAGAGAAACATAATCCTTATTAACTGGCCAAATGCTGATGTGAAGGAGAAAATGGTTTTGCATTAAAAAAAAAACAGAAACTCATTTCATCTTCATAAGTGTGTGCTATCATGTAATTGATGACAAAACAGCTCAGAAAGGTTAAGTAACTTTCTGAAGATTATTTGATTTGTAGGAAAGTGACCTAATTGGTTTGACTGCTAAGGTTAGGGTCTCTTTACAGTATCAGGAAACAAAAATAATAAGAGTGGCTTGTGCACATCACTGAGTCCTTACCTCAGGGGTTCCAAACCAGATGTCTCGGATATGGTCTGCAATGGCTTTCGCAGCAGACATTGCACTGGACAGTTTCCGAGCCTTGATGACAGCTGCGCCACGCTGCTGCACAGTCTGGGTAGGAGCAGGCAGAGGCAGTGAGCAGAGTTACTTGATTATGTTAGCAAAATTCTTATCAGTTCCAAGTTGACCCCACAGCTTCATAGGTCTCCTCCAAAATCATGCAACTGTTCAACTGACTGCACCAACTGAATTCACTTATAACCATGAATCTTTGTAAAGAGCAGTGTACAAGCTCCCGCAGGATGTTTAACATACTTTATACAAAGAAATTGATCTTGGTTAAAAGACAAAAACAAAACAGAATAACCAGAGGAGTAGGGGATATTCCCACTTTTCTCTTGGACAATCAATCTCAATGGCTACACAACAGGTCAGATCATATAGGACGATGATCGGCTGTGTAAGATGTCAACAGAAAGAATGCTGTCCTCAGAGCGCACATGGAAGACCTGCTCTCTGTGAGGTGTCCCTTCCACTCTTGAGACACTCACGTCAGCAGTGTGAATCTCTCCAGATCTTTAGTCTTTGTGACTGACTCACAGACTTCTTACCGTGATGAAGTCTCCCTTGAGCCAACTATCATCTTTCAGAGCTTCATAAACACCAACTTCCTTTCCATGCAATTTCACTTTGGCATGGTTGACATCTGGATATTGAGTTGAGGAATGGTTTCCCCAGATGATGACATTCCTTACATCATCAGCAGCCACACCGAGTTTAAGAGCAATCTAATCCAATTTAAAAGAAACATACTAATTAGACAAAGGACTTTGATTTCAAATCGTGACCTGCTTGAAAAAGTTCCTTAAGAGGAAAATGCTTCTGAAATTTTAAGAGGGTATCAAGAATTGCACTGATTCATAAAAGGTACAAATTTAATTGCCTGGTAAATTCATAAAGTGGTTTCAATGGGTTAATGAAATATTTTTGGGTAGAATTTTTAAGTAGAATATTAAAAAGCACAGATCATTTGATAGTTTGTGATTAACTTATTAGTATAGTAGATTTATCAAATATAATGTGCCAACTAACAGGTTACCATTTCTTGAGTACATAAATGTGATCTTAGTTTTGTTGTTAAAGCTTACATGGAGAAATCCCCTTAACACTTTGGAGAAATCAGGTGTTTTAGGTACTTTCCCCATATTTAGCTGAAATATTTATAATGCACCAATACAAATCAATTTTTTTCAATTTATTTTATATATTAAATTTTTGAGTTGGAAGGGATTCACATTACTAAAGCCTGACCCCACTTGATAGGTTAAGAGACTGAAGAAGTGAAATATAACTTATATATGTATCTGTCTATCTATACATGTACCCTGACTTATGATGCAGTTATATTCTGAAATTATTGTAAATTGAAAATAATTTAAGTTGAAATCAATTTAATTCACCTAACCTAGTGAACATCATAACTTTGCGAGACTACCTTAAATGTGCTTAGAACATTTATGTTGGCTTACAATTGAGCAAAATCATCCAAAAATTGTACAAAGCCAACTTTATAACAGTGTTAAATATATTATTTAAAAATATTTATAGATTTATGAAGACCCGTTATCTATGTTACCTCGGGCAAGAAACTCAAGAGGCTTTTAAGAGCTCATAACCATCCTGAATGTCAGATTCAACTACTCCAAAGTAAAATGAAGAGAAAGTGCCTCCAGGCCTCTCCTCCCCACAATTCTCCTCGGCATCCCTTACTTGCTTTGTTCATGTTGCCGATACCCTCTTACTCCTTTGATCTCCTTAGCTAATCTACTTCTGTCTGGATAGCAAAGACCAGGTACTTTGCACTTGACAGATGTCATTTTATCATTCGTGTTAGAGCTAGTCTAAATTAACATGCAGCCAGGATAACTGTTCCTTGATTCTTAGACACTTTTCATGTCTGTCATATAGATCTGTTAAAGGCTTTGACTAATTCCCCAGCCCTAGTAATTTTCTCCTCCCTCATACCAGGTAACTGGTATCACTGTCAAATTACCTTGTCAGAAGACATACATATGGCTCTGGTTTGCAAATACACAGGGGAATTTTGCAGGTGATAAACAGTTACTATGCAGCTAAGATTTCTAAGTTTTTAAACAAGTTATGTAAGACCAGTCAACATTCATGTAAGAAAAATTTATCTTTGGGTTTATTAGTTTCTTATGCATAAACAACTTTAATAAGAGGAAGAAACTGCCTCTTTAAAGCTTCCTAAAAGCTCTCTCTGTGCCAGAATGACATGTTGAAACAGTACCTAACCAAGGGCTTGTGAAGAACATGAATGCATGCCAGAAGGGATGGTTAAAGTCTGATGAGCTAGTTTTTTCCCTCTCAGCTTACTCATGACTTTTGTCCTCCAAAGAAAAACCATTTCAGGCCGTGGGACAAAATAGCACTTCATAACACCTCTGGAAGCAGAATATTCCAATGTCTGCCTCTAACAAAATTTCAGATGAAACAACAAAAAGAAATGTCCATGTTGTCAATTTACCTCTTATCCCATGTAAGAACTAAGTAAGTAACAATATAGCAATGAAGAACTGACAACTGCCATGTATACAACATCTTGCCTCTAGTCATTTAAACAAACTCCTGCCCCCAGTCTACTGCTTCTCAGAGAATATGTGTAGTATTTTGCTACCTAATGACCTAAATTAATTGGGGTATCGAGAGATATTCCTAAGGTGTGACTCTTTTCAGCGTTAGACTGTATAACTTTGTTTTTGTTGTTATTTTATTTGAGACAGAATCTTGCTTTGTAGTTCAGGCTGGCCCTGAGCTCACTATGTAGCCTAGGCAAGCCTCAAACTCAGCAATCCTCCTGCCTCTGCCTCCTGAGTGTTGGGATTACAGGCATGAGCCACCACGCTCAGTACTGAGGTATGTGGTACTGATTACTGGTGGGCGTGAGTCACCATACCCAGTATTGTTCTATGTGGTTACTGGGAATCAAACTCAGGACCTTGTGCTTGCTAGACAGGTGCCAGAACCATTGAGCTGAATGTCTAGCCCTAGACTGTACAACTCTTAATAAGAACATAATCAACAATAGTAAGAGTAGTCAACTTTTACCATATTTGAGTATGTGTTAGGTACTGTGCTGATGGTTTAAAAGGGATCTTATTTCATGCAACTCTGAGGTAGATATAACTACTATTCTATTTCGTAGCTTGACTATGCTTTCTCAAGGTCACAAAGCTAGTAAGTAGATTTGGCCCCAATTCCACTATGTAAGAACATGCACAGAGGTTTGTTTCAAGTCAGGTAAATCTACTGGCTATATGACTTAAAGCAGTTTCCCTGATCTCTCTGGGCTCCAGGTTTCCTCTCTGTAAATGAGGATGATAATGAGCTATTTCTTATAGCTATTATAAAAATTAAATGGAAGATTACATATAAGGCACTGAGTAGAAGCTTAAGAAATATAAACTCTTTTCTCTATCACTGGGCATTCAAGAGTGAAAAATTAATTCTTAGTTTAAGATGATAGTTTTTCAAATTCTCACATTATCTTCTGGCTAAAAAGTTTTCTTGAGGGCCAAGGATGTAGCTCAGTGGTGCTGTACCTGCCTGGCAAGTGTAAGGTCTTCAGTTTATGCCCTGCTATTAAAAAAAAAAAAATTAAAGAATTTTTTTTCCCTGAAACTAAATAAAGACATCATCTGTAGAAGAAAAGTACTTTACCCGTAGACCTGTTTGGCAGTTGACCTGAAGATGAACTAAAACTTTCACCTGACTTTCAAGGGCACCAGGACCATTAGAGATGAGAAAACCTAAAAAACTGGCTTTGTATGCATGGTGTGGTTTCTAAATTCTTGAAAAGTTATTGTTAATTACCTGGTTCTTGACTTCTTGGCATATTTACCTGAAGTTCCAAGGAGTAAGGAAAATTAACAACAATTTAAAGCTTAGTTCCTAAGTAATGAAAATAGGAAATTTTATGGACACATAGAATATTAAAAACTAATTAAAATATAATTTCAAATTTGCACTTGATTGCTTAGCTGTAGGGAAAATGAATAACACAAGTACTTACATAAAACTCAAAGTCTTTTATTTTGTAATTTCATATATTTTAAAAAATTATGTAGTATTGTGTAAATTATTTACACATTTAGTTACTAGTGTAAATAGTTACCAAAAGAGTATCAATAACTACATTTAATTATCATCAGCAATTAAAATACAGCTGAAAAATAAGTGCAAAGTCCAGCTTCTGGTCCTTAGAACAGATCTGAAGACTAATAAATAATAATTTTCTTCTACTTTAATAAAAGGAATGGTTTTCTATGCACAAACACACACACAAAAAGGAAAATGCAGGATTTGCTTATTTTAGAAGCATTTAAAATTGAATTTTTAAGATTTTAAAAGGCACTTTTCTTACTTGAGATTTAGCTCTGTTGTGATCCAAACGAGTCAAACAACTGAAATTCTCCTTGGGGATGGAGGGGGCCGACTTAGAAGCAGTCAGGCAGTTGGTATTCGCTGGGTTTCCCACAACAATCACCTAGAATGCATGGGAGGCCCCAAAGTTATAGACTATTCTTATTAAGTAGATTATCATAGAATTTGACTGAAAAATGTGTTAACAGGTAGACTACATATTAAATATGTATGAGTTCATATATATACACACACACACACACACACACACACACACATATATATATATTTGCAAATATTTATATATAAAATATATATATAAAATACCACTGTAGTTTGTAGATTTTTATCCTTTCCAAAAACTTTGCTTGTCTTGTTAGTGGTAGGTATAACTACTGAAAATGTTTTTGGATAGAGCTGTTTTATATATAAAAATCACTTTCCATTTGGCAATGTTTAATCCTAGAATATATGTCTGTTTTTTTTTTATGCCAAAATAAGGCCAGAATATTTATCTCTGTACTTTTCCACACACATTCACAAATCCAAACAAAAAGACCCAAGTCATTTAAGGGTCTATCTCAGAGTTTGATTCATTCATATAATTTTCCTTCTAATGAATTCATTTTAGAACAAGACATCTCTATGAAAAGAAGTGTTCCTTAACATTGCCTAATCCTAATCATCTCCTGTGCAATTTGCTAAAATACAGATTCCCAACCCTTTCTTCCCCTAGATCCAAGGACTTAATCTTTAGCAGAAAACCCTTCAGGTTATTTTGTATTGGGAAGGTTAAGCACTGAATTGTAGCATGGTATAGGAGAGTGTATATATGGATTCTTAAGTTAAATGGATCTTTATTAAAATGCTAATTTAAAAATATTCTAGAATACTACCAAAATGTACAAAAAGCTAAAGATTGATTCCCATTATCACTTTATCTACATTCCTCAATTTGTTCCATCCACTTCAATTTTCTTTAACTCTATATACACACACACTTTAATCACTTTTTTTTAGTTTTTTTTTTTTTTTTTTGAGACGGAGTTTTGCTTTGTATTTCATGCTGGCCTGGACCTCATTATGTAGCCTAGGCTAGCCTTAAACTTGTGGCAATCCTCCTGTCTCTGCCTCTTGAGTGCTGGGATTATAGGCATGGGCCACCATGCCTGACACACACTTTCCCCTTGTTATTGGCTCTTTTGAGAATCTGTAGCTAAGATACTACTTCATTGCCCCAAGTATTCCAATGTCAATGAGTATTTCTTCCAAAGACACTGAGTGATGGGATTACTCTGCCAACAGTACCACAAATTTAGACAGCCTGAATAGCCTTCTAATCATGTATCAAAAGACCTGTGGATTTCTGCTTAATTCATTTTTATTATTTTGTTAATGAGTACAGAAAATAAAAGTTAATTATTTAAAATGAAGTCTATAAAAAGCAAAAATGTCTGATCTACTTCCACAATCATCTATGTAACTCTGAATATCTCAACAAGTATTTCTGTACAGCAGAAAGGCACCAGAAAGTTCTGTGTCTTCTTTATAAGTTTATGAACCAATACTAAATTTCTGTATCATAGTAAGTAGCAAATGTTTTTGAGCACTTGTGCTTATAGATTTCCATACTTTGAAAAAGATGCAGAAAGGGAGATCTATATTTATGAATATTAAACAGAACTGGAAAAAGGGGCATGGGGCAAATAATTTTCTTTTCACTTAAAAGCTGAAAGCATAAATTCCAAAATCAAGTAATGAAAAGCTTAAATGTTTTGGTTACTTGGAATGAAATGAAAAACCTAACAGTACTGGTTACCTTAACTGACTTTTTGGCATATTTATCCAAGGCTGCACCCTGGCTTTTGAAGATTTTCACATTTGCTTTCAGTAAATCTTTCCTCTCCATGCCTTCCCTCCTCGGCATGGAGCCCACGAGAACAGCCACATCCAGATCTTTGAAGGCAACTTCTTCTTTATCTGTTGCGATAACATCTGTGGACAGTATACAGAACTACTTAAATACCCAATTCTGAAGTTCTATTTTTCACACTGAATCTAATCATTATTCTTTTTCACACAGGGTCTCATTTTGTAGTTCAGGCTGGCCCTGAGTTTGCTATGCAGCCCAGGAAAGCCTCAAATTCAGCAATCTTCCTATCTCTGCTTCCTGAGTGCTGGGATTACAGGCGTGGGCCATCACGCCTAGCACTGTGGGATGTGGTCCTGATTTCTGGTGGGTGTGAATTACCACGTCTGGTATTGTTGTATGTGGTTACTGGGGATCGAACAAGGGACCCTGTGTTTGCTAGGCAGGCGCTGGAACCACTGAGCTAAATCTCCAGTTCCACATTCTTAAAACTTTATATAAAACTGTTTACTACTACATCTCACAGTTATAGACCTTCCCAAGACATAGTACCAGCAGAAACATCAACAAATATATTTTCCTCTTCTTGTTTCAATAATTATTTCTATTGAAAAATTCTTTCTTTCCTTGGGCCAGAGATGTAGTTCAGCAGCACAGCACCTGCATGGCAAGTTTGAGGCCTTGAGTTTAATTACTGGAAAGAACATTAAACATTAAACATTTGGCAATGTTTAATCCTAGAATGTATGCCTATTTTGTTTTTATCCAATATAAGGCCAGAACATTATCTCTCTACCCTTCCACACACATTCACAAATACAAATAAAAAGACTCAAGTAATTTAATCCTGTACAGTGCAAGATATAACTTTCAAAGCAACATTTGTCATTCACATTTATTATGACAGATAACATGAAAGAGCAACTAATTTACCAAACCTTTTTTTTTTTTTTTTTTGTTACAGGGGATTGAACTCAGGACCTTGTGCTTCTTAGGCAGGCGCTATGTCACTGAGCTAGATTCCCGGACCAAACTGAAACTTTAAATTGTATTTTCTTCAAGGTCTAAAACACCAATTACAAATTTAAAAATAGTAAAATGTGTTTATTGAGTACTGTGGTAGAGATTAATGCTGAGTTATATTATTATAAATTTAACGTTCACATTTTATAGAGGATGACACTGAGGTTTAAAAAGATTAGTTGCCACCATGATAAAATAGTAAGGTTATAATTCTAGTCTATGTCAGTCCAGTCAATTACTCTGCCACAATGTCAACCTAATACATACCCACAACTTGCTTTTTGAACATGTCTTTGCTTTCCTTCCTTGACTATATTAAAAAGGCCATAACAATTATTTAGCATATTATTGGTAAACTTTTAGGCCAGGGAAATTGTGTCTATCAGGCTTAAGTCTCCCACTGAGTACATGCAGGACCAGTGAAAGGACAAAAATACACATCTTCCTCTTCCCGGTCACATATCCATGCCTGCTCAACTTTCTTCTCACTGCCATATTCATAGATACTAATGGATAAACTGGTCCCATTAAAGAAAATAGAGGGAACTCAATAGAGAAGGGAATTTATAAAAAGCAACAGAAGAAGCTGTTTTTCTTTTGTTTTGTTTTAGTACTAGAAATCAAACTCAGCTTTGTGCTTGCTGGGCAGGTGCTGCACTGCTGAGCTACATTCCTGGCAGATGAAGGTGATTTGGAAAAAAACCCGTGTGAAAGGAAAGGGAATCAGTAGAAGAGTTGAGGTCCAGTCATATATTCTTTCATAGAGCTATGCAACTAAATGATATAGGTGGTAGAATTTCTCTACTAGTAGATTAGATGTTCATTGAATGGATAAATGAACTTCAAGGAAGGTTTCTCTTGGGAGATGAATGTATCATAGTATTCTGTGAAAACTTCTAGAAGAGTTAATCATTAGTCTTTACCAAAAGAAAAAGACCCCAAAATATAGTTTAAGAAAAATATTCAGGTTAATTTACAATGTGATTTGATATTTTAACAAATTTTTCAATCAAATTTAAGACTTCTATCTTACCTTTGAACAATAGTTCAATGATTTTCAAAAGCACTCAGTTGATCTTCTGTGGGTTTTTTTCAAAATAGGTAGTACACAGTTAGGCTAATTTATACTATATTTCATCCTAGCAGATGAAATGGAATCATAAAAAATGACCAACTAAATGTTATATGCTGGGTAGCACATAGCCCAAGAGAGTATCCTTGAGAATTGAAAGTTTTCTACTGTAGGATGCTAAAAGCATTTAAATAGACTGTAAGTAATAACACAATGATCACAGTTTCAATTATATAATCCTTGTGCACTATTTTACCTCGTTAGTAAAGTAAACTATATATAGGTATGTTGAGGAAAAAGCAGCCATTTACTTGATACCATTTCTCATGTTTAGTCCTGGTATACATGTTAAGAAGTAGTTCGGAAAATACTTGTATGAAATAATTTCTAATTGGGAGTCTTTAGACATAATAGGGTGCTATAAAATCCTTTC
Organism: Thryonomys swinderianus; assembly: GCA_004025085.1. Classification (NCBI taxonomy): domain Eukaryota; kingdom Metazoa; phylum Chordata; class Mammalia; order Rodentia; family Thryonomyidae; genus Thryonomys; species Thryonomys swinderianus. The sequence continues at coordinate 13,068 of PVIC010026514.1, read as the reverse complement.
TCTTCAACTCACCTTTCAGGAGGGGAAGGGCACAGTCTTGCAGTTCCATTAGGACCCCATCGAGAACACCCATCATGGGAGTGATATCTAATAGCACAAGAATTATAGGCTGCCAAAAAGGAAGGACAGCATTCATCACTATAAGTTATGTCATTTAGCACATACGTGTTCATTAGCAGTTTTTGTTTATACGCATGTAATTACCATTATTTCATAATAATAAATGCTTTAAGAGCCCAGGTATCTAACACTATGCTATTTTCAGATGACTGACAACTCTGGTTGCATAAAGTTAACATAGTACATGGACTAGTTCCCATTTATAAACTGTTTTCAGTGCCCGGAGGGATGCATATAAATACCTTACTGGCTTTCATTTATAGCTCTGTGCCTATTCATTTTTCAAGACTATCAACCTTTACCACTTTATGATTTATTTGCAACTAAATGCAGTTTTATTAATGACATACCCACACTAATGCCAAGATTTACAGATATGCCCCTACCTGGTCTTTACCAAAAACAGATCCATTTCCAATGCTGTACAATAGTGAATATGCAATTTGACCAGCTGCTCCAGTCACAAGGACTCGGATTGGTTCAGACTGTAAAGAAAGAGATGCATTCATATAGTACTAAAAGTGTTATTTTACCTTAGGGATGCAGGATTTTAATAAAAGAAACACATACATTAAAAGCAAATGTAAAATTTTAAAATATCATTGGATTAGCTTAGTGCACAAAACTTACTGACTGAAAAATACAGCACGTAAAACTTAGAGAACACGTGTCCTTCAGCTGCAAATTTTATGTGGTGTTATTCAACTTTCACTCTACAAGGTGCATGTGTTATTATTCTACATTTGCTTACATGATCTATCCATCTTTAAGGATTTTTTTTTTTTATTGAAACAGGCCTAACAATTTCAATGTGCACATTATGTGGCTGTACTATACTACCCTGGACAGCTGGGAGAGCCTTACAAATCCTCACTGTGTAAATCCTCCACTCTTATCTGTTTGCTAGAATCCTCCACAACACCCAGAGGAGTGACATTGGTTAAAACTTTCCACTTACTGTTAGCCAAACTTAAAAAAAAAGTTAGTCTTAATGTCCCAAGAAGAAAAACAAGAAGAAAAAAAGGTAATATCTGTATTATAATAAATCATAAATAATAAGAGGATTATATAAAGAACCTTATTTTTGATAGGATGGGGACTTATAAGGAGCATAATATAACATTGAGAACTAGTCTCATAAATTCAACAGTTAGAAAAAGACAGGAAGAAAAATATTGAGATTTAAAGTGATGAGTTTACATCATTTAAATGTTAAGTGCAGAGAACTTTAAAACAGAGAATCAAGGTGAACTTTTTCCTTTCCTTGAGAATGTTGGGTTGTATGTAGCTCTACTATGTCACCTCTATCCCTTCCTGCACATAACAGTCAGCTGAATTGACTCGGGAGCAGTGGTGTTGGATTTATTTACATTCAGAATTCCCTCTAAGATGAATCAAGTATCTGAGACAGAAGGAGAATAGATGACCTTGAAGGATCCTTTTAATCTTCTAACCCTAAGCACGAAGAAGTACTCAGCAAGGTAGTTTTGAAAGAAATGAAAGGGAATAATCAGTATCAGGAAAGAAATACCAACTGTTACAGGAAAATAAATCTAACCATAGTAGACTATATGTGCACTTCTTCCTCAGATATGTGGAAATAGAAAAGATGTCACTTAGCACAAACATGTTCTTTCGCAGTTTTTGTTTATATGCATATAATTACCATTATTTCATGATAATATATACTCTAACAACTCAGGTATCACTATGGCACTTACAGATGACTGATATCTCTGGTTACATAAAGTTAACACGGTACATGGAATAGTTGTCTCTTTTTCATCTTTTCAGCAACTTTTCCTCAGCCCTTTATATCCTCAAATATACAAAATGTTAATTTTCTATGTCAGTTTTAAAAGGATACATATTTCTATTTTAAAAAAGACTAGATTTACAAAAACTACTAAATGTTAGTTTATATGGTTTTTTTTTTTTTTGAGACAGGGTCTCACTTTGTAGTTCAGGCTGGCCCTGAGCTCACTACGTAGCCCAGGCAAGCCGCCGCTAACTCAGCAATCCTCCTGTCTCTGCCTCCCGAGTGCTGGGATTACAGGCGTGAGCCACCACACCTGGTGATATATGGTTATTTTTTTATGTTAAACTACATGGTATTTGTATTCTGATTTCATTAGTATGTATAGAAAAACCTTAACTGGCCTATATTTGTTTTTGTATTTGTCATGTTCCTTTCTCCCTTGAAATCAAGTAGAGTAGAAGGAAAAGGAAAATAAATAGAATATGAAATAGAATGCAAGGTCTCCAAAGCAGGAGCTCATTTGCTGCATTTTCATTTTGGGGGAGGACAGTCTACTTTGTCTATTGTTGTATCTGAACTAACTAGAACACCTAACGTATAGTTGAACTTCAACTATTTGCTGAAGAGCTGGGTCTTGAAAATACAACTGCCCCAGAGATAGAAATATATAAGAATTATTTGAGAGTATACTGAACATGCACTTAAAATTTTTAAAAATTGAAGTCTTTATTGGTACATTTTATATACAGGTCACAATCACACTCAACATTGGGGAATTTGTACCAGTATATTGACAATGCGTTAGTTCTCACAATATTTTTTAAAAGATGCTTTTTTTTAAAAAAAAAAAAAAAAGAGAAAGGTACCATTGAATTCCTATCAATTACTTGGTACTCTTTAGGCCAGGGAATCTCTTTGTAAACCATCTGAATTTAGAAAAGGGATAAACCAATTCTCTAAAATGGGGCTAGAGGCAGCAGAGAGTAGTAATGAAAAAGATGGCTTTTGGAGCTAAAGTTTTCTAGGCTCATGTCCTGGCTTCATATCTCATTAGCTGTATGCTCTTGGTAAGTTACTTAATGTCTCTGTATTGTTTCCAAATAGTAAAATGGAGATAATAATAGCACTTTACTAACAAATTGCAGTTTTAAGAACTGAGATTAGTTTACAAACAAAACACAAAGAACAGTATGAAGCATATATTACAGTTATAGGTTTCTGTCACCACTGCATTTTCCTCTAAGGATTCTTTGTTTTGTTTTTTGGAAACAAGGTCTTGATAAGTTGCCCAGGATGGTCTTAAACTTGAAATTCTCTGGGCTTGGTCTTCTGAATAGCTAGGATAAGGCTCCTCTAAGTATTTTTACAGCCAATAGTTTTCTGTTTACATGTCTATTACTCTCTACTAGACTGTGAAGAGTCCTGACAGGAGTCCTATTTTGACTCAAATCTTTGACTTACATAGTGTTCAACAAATATTTAACCAATGAATGAAAGTAAAACTAAAGAAAAACAAACACATTGTACTTCATTGTAAGAAACTAGGGTTGCGAAATGAAAAGAGGAAAACACACAGCTCTATCCATAAAGCTTAACCTCGCTGACAAAGTCAAGTAGATGACTAGATGGAACATGCAGTCAATTTTAGCTCCTAAAAATGAGTTCATTAGTACAGGATTGTGGTCAACTAACAATCTGCTAACCCCACCAGCAGTTTCTTCTGCATCTTTGAGCAAATTCTTTTCATAGGTAGGTAATTATTTTGTTAAAGGGTAGTATGATGCCTCATTAGTGTATGAATGATGACGGAATAGGTAAAGGAAACCCCAATTCGGTTCTTACTGTTCTTTTGCAGCACTGCTTTTGAAAGGCAGGAAGGTAGAGTCTGGCTGGCTGATTTCTTACTGTGCTGCTGTGTGAACTAGGCTACTATCCTTTGCTCAGATACCCGGGCAACTGATCAAGATCCAAGAAGGCATGTCTCTGCTCTAGGCAGGGCACTAACGACCTTCCTGCAGATGCAGCTCCATCTTGAGAATGTGTTAACGACTCAGTTGCAAAGCTTAAATTTAACTATTCCTTTTGTTATTACAGAAAAATACATATATTTCTTTCTAACTTTCTAGTTTATATGTATTTCTAATATATATATATATATTAATACAAAATAAAAGTGGTACCATTCAGATTCCTTCAGTTGTTTCTTTTGGACTTCTTATAGACACAAGCAAAGAATTTTCTCCTTTAGCTCCTTCCTAGAATTGGCTTACAAAAGATGGCACTTGGTAAAGCACTGGTATTCATGAAAAGGCAGGAAGATTCTGAGTCATGTGAAACAGCAACCAGACAGAATATTTTCTCATGGACCATCTCTGTGTTATCCAGAATCCCAGTGACCTTCCAGGAGGAAGCTGGCTTAACTCCAGTGAGTAGCAAAAACAAAATTAAGTATCTGATCCCTGGATTTCTCTGTGACCTTGGGAAAATCATTTGACCTCACCACGGTAGATTAGATGAAATTGCCTCAAAATTACCTTTCAGTTTCAGTATTCTGAATTACAGGAACAAAGCTATCAGGTAATTTACATGGTGGCAACATAGCTGAGTTCATATTTGCAATATGAGCATATACATCATCATAGGGCATCAGCTACTTAAAGTAAAATCTTAGAATAACCTGACACAATAACGATTAAATGGGGTATGACCTTGAACAAATCATGTTCTCTCTTGGCCTCAAATTATGTCAACCAGTTCTAAAATTAAACGTCTGAAGTTCTCTGATAAAAAATACCTTTGCCTTCTTGTTACAACTATTAAGATAGAAACCATAATTTAAATAATTACATTATTTGATTAACTAGGAAAATAGTTCCTGGGAATTAGAAGCTGTCCTCCTTTGGCCAATTATGACACTACAGGAGTAAAGCCTATGCTTTGAAAAGATATTTTTTCAGGTTCTGGAAAACTTTTAATTCATTCAAACATTTCCTCACATTCTCTACTTATTTTAGTAGTTTGAGATTAAGTACGAAAAATATTTCCAAATGTAAAGACAAGTCCTAAAGCAATTTCTCTCAGTATGACAGCAAATGTCACCTTCAAAGAGCTGGCCGATTATTCCTACGTCACAGTTTCCTCCCCCCTCCCCCCCCTTCAGCAGAGGCAGCTCTAGAGATCTCTTCAATGACATGATGGTAATACTGTTACAATGAAAATTAGTGTTTCTGGAATTCAAAATACATAGAACAGTAAAGGACAACTGTACTCATCATTTGGCTACCGATTGTACTGTGTCTGGAATTACAAAAGGAGATCAATGAAGAAGTTTTAAATAATATTTTGTTAGGTTAGATATGGCGGTAAAATGCATCTGAAAATGTAGATCATAATCTGGAGCACCAACTGAGCAAAACCTTAACAGTCGAGGGCCTTTTGCTGTAAAAGACTTTGTGAAAAAAGTCCTTAAAATAGCATGGTTTAAGAGAAGAAGGGAAAAGAAGAAAAAGGTCAGGATGTATCAAACCTCATCGTCCTTAGCTTGCCCTGTTACGAACCTTTGGAGAAAATCCGGACTCGTATTTTGCCCCCTGTTATACAATAGGATTAAGATTGAGTTTCTTAAAAGTCAGTGATTTCTCCAGAGGCCTACTAAAAGCCCCCAGGAGGAAAGCAAGTCCTTTCCAATTACTGCGTTATAGCAACAGCCTCCAGCAGAGTGGTGGCTTTGCAAACGGCTTGAAGGTCAGTGCTTCGCACTGCTGCCTACGAAAAATCCTTCAAGTTCAAGAACTCATGCCACCTACGTGGAAGGTGAAGAGAAGTCAGGGGCCCACACTCACCATGATTGGGAACTGCGCAGACAATTTCAGCACCCGCAGCACAAGCCTCAGGAAGTCAGGTCACCTCTAGCTCGGAACGGAGTCTAGGAGGGCTCTTGGTGTCTGTCAGAAAAGGTTCGACTCCCGGATGCGGTGTCCTATGGGATATGTAGTTTAAACTGCCGAGCTCCGGGCAGCCTCCATGCATTCTCTCCAGTGTTAAACTACATTTCCCGAAAATACAGTGTTTTCTCACATCCTTTTTCCTGCGCTCTCCAACAATTGCAAAATAGTCCCGAAGGGTGAGTCTCTGTGATTGGATGACGACAGTAAGCGGAGGGTTTAGGCTCAAAAGGAAAGGACCACCTGATGGTACTCTGCAATTGGAGGGAAGGAAGACGTTTGTAACTTGAGGGAGGAGAGACGAACCCCTTAAGGAACTCCAACGCAACAGAGACTTTTTCATTCCTTGAGGTAAACGAGGCCGGTAAAGAGACCTTCCGCTACATAAAGCCTACTTGACCCGGAAACAAATCTTTTAAATCCTTGTACAAGCTACCGAGGGGCGGGGCGGAGGGAATTGCTGTGTCTGAAAAGCAGAACAGCTTCTCAGGTTGCTAGGCGACGGAGCAGGAGCTCCCCGAGAACTGTGGCGGTGGGTCGGAAACCCTGAAGACTGGGCGCGCACATCTTTCCTAGTCCATACTTCCTAGTGCAGGGGAACCGTCCTCCAGTTAGTGTCCGGTGACAGGAGAGGGTCTGCGGGCGATCCCTCCTAGGTGACCCGAGGCCGTACATCTTCTCCATTCTTGAGGCAGGTGAGCCTTGACCGGAAAGCGAGGGATTTTTTTTTTCTTCTCCCCATCGGAGAGTCCAGAATGTGGTTGTGCGCCCTCCTGCGTTGCTTTTTACGAGTCTCTTCTCTACACACAGGGTTAGGGGCACAGGAGGGCCACGGTGTTCTGCAAAGTGTTGTATCTTGGAGCTCCCGCCCTCTCTGTGCTGTGAAGTGCAGCTCTTCCTAAGTTAAATAAAATTATTTATAAATGTCTGCTTGGGGTGGGGGTGAGCCCCGGCATTCCAGGAGCTTGCAGTCTATGGGTCTAACTTTTCTCTGCTCTCTGCTAACACTGCCATCCATTCTCAGGATGTACTTTAAATCTTCACTCTTAAATGCCAAACCTATATTTCTAAGGAAATAATGGAAATGAGTGGAAGACACTGGTTGTTTCAGGAGGAATATTAGCTTGGAAAATAATGTAAGAGCTTTTCATTTAAAATTAATACAGCATAAGAGAATTGCTACGTTTCTCTAAAAGCTTGTTTAACGTAGATATTGGAAGAAAGGCGTGGTGCTTTGCAATCAATATATGTAATGAAAACGAATACCTAAATAGGTAACATTGGCATCACTTCAAGGTTTTGTCTTGCCGCTGACAAATGAATGTGAAGTGTTATTTTTAGGTTTTCTTCATTCCATTTTTGGAAGATTTTCTATTTTTGGAAAGACATATAAGGCATTTCCTACTTATCTCTGATCTCTAAGAGGGATTTATCATGCTTGCATAATAGCTCCTTAAGTCAGTTTATTCATTTATCTTCAAATATACTTTTTTGTTTTTTCCTCTTTTCTTGATTGACTTGTCACAATCCTTCCAAGTTCTTTTAAAGCAAGCTGTGATTTATGGAATGCTTGTATTCATCTGTCTACATGTAGTATCTTAAGTGAACTTACTCATGAGTTTTACCTCTTCAAATGTTACTTCTTTGTCAAAAACTCCCAAATTTATTTAAATGTGACAGTGCAAGCCTGTAATCTCAGCACCTTGAAGGTCTGAAGCAGGAGAATCTTAAATTCGAGTCCCCGCTCAGCAATTTAGCAAGACCCTGTATCAAAAAAAAGAAAAAAAATAATAAAAAGGCCAGGATGTAGCTTGTTATGAAAGACCTTGATAGTCTTTACTACCAAGAAAAAAAACCCAACAAAACAAACGTTCAAATTTGTTTCTAAGCCTGGTACATTTATCTCTACTTGATTTTCTAATAAGCATCATTTTCACTGTTTTACAGTATTACCTGCTGAATAAGTATGTATTAAAAGTATACTGTGACACTAATATAATACATTTGTTATACTAGTATAGATTTGATAAAAAGAATATGAGTTGCCCTCAGTTTCATTATTTTAGTTGTGGATGTAATTATAAGATTACAGATTGAAGATTAGTGAAGAGGTAGGACTGGTTAGATGGAGACCAGTTTTAAAAACTGACCAGGGGAATTTAGGAGAAGAGTTTTTAGGCACTGGCGATTCAGAAATCAATATAAATAATATAGTTGCTGCCCTTTAGGTAACTGGGCATACCATGAAACATATGTAGCCCCAGAACAATATAATGACCTGGGTAGTAATAGAGAGCTAGTTATTCTGGGCTTCCAGGGCTTTAAAAAGGAGATGCTGCCTGGATGAAGACAAATGGATTTTTCTGCCAGTCAGTTAAGGTTGAAAGGGGGGCAGTGTTTCAGGTAGAGTTTGAATTGGCAGAAAGAAATCTTTCATATGTTTTAATTTCCTAATTAAAAAAATTAAGGCGCTTTATTTTAGAACTATATTGTTGAATACTGTAGGCATTAGTCAGGTGTGACAATTCAAGTTTAAGTTAATTAGAATTAAAAGTGAAAACCCAGTTTCTCGGTCATGCTCTCTGCATTTCAGATACTCAATAATATCAGACAGAGTAAGAGGCAGTCATCACCAAAAGTTCCTTTGCACAACACAATGAGAATTCATTGGAAGCAAAGTAGCACTCAGAGCCAGAGCAGGTGTGGCATATATGGGGAATTCTCTTAACTTTGGGCTCCTGTGGAGTGTATAACTACTGCAACACTAACTACACAGAAAGGGTCCTGTTAGAGGCAGGAAGAAAACCTACTTTTTGCCTTAACCATTGTTTTTTTTGTTGTAATAGAAATCATATGTACAGTCTATTAGTATATGTGTCTGTTTAAAAGAGTATTTAAGCACACTGGGACTTGAGCCAAATTTAGTTTTAGTAAGACTATGCCTTGAGAAGGGCTTGAAAAAAGCAGATATTTCCTGGGTGACTTTGATAACATCTGTGTGCTGCTTTATGCTATTCTGGAAAACCCGTGTTCCTGCTTCATTCTTAGTAATGGAAGAAATATATGCCATATGTAGAGGCTTGAAATAGAATGGCAGGTTCAGACCCTACCAGTCATGGAGGATAGAAAAAAGAAGCCTTGCTAAGGTGTCTGTGTATTTTAATCTGTGCTACAAGTTTGTACTCATATGAGTTTTATAAATTTTCCTAGTATTTCTTAGTGGGTGATATCATAACAAAATACCAAAGACTACTTGGGTGAGATAAACATTTTTCATAGTTTTGGAGTCTAAGAAGTGTAAAATCAAAATGCCAACAGATGGTTCTAGCTAAGGTCTTTCCTCCTGGTGTGCAAATGGGTGTCTTCTCTTTTGTTAATACATTAATGTTTAAGGGACAAAGACATTTAAACCATGCCTCTATATTTTATTTGTTGTATTTGTTCTCTGTATACTTATGATAAGTTCTTCGTCTTTAAAATTTGGCTGGTTTTATTACATATTTTTCAGTATTACATACTCTTTTTGTAAATCAAATTTCACAGTAATTTCCATTAAAAAGGAAAGAAAAAAGAGAAATGTCACTGGAAAGGGCTGAAAGGTGCTTTGTGTGAGTGAGAAAATGGATATTTGTTTTATTAGATTTTCTTGCTTTTTTGTTTTGTTTTGTTTCTGTGGCTGTAGGGGTTGAACTCAGTACCTTGTGCTTGCTAGGCAGGCACAGTGCTGCTGAGCTACCTCTCTGGCCCTGATATTCATTTTATTATTTGTCCAACTTTATTTACCATCAGTTTAAGAAAGGGATGCTACCCCAGTCCCTTCTTCGATACACTGTGTTAGCAAACATACAATGTATACTCAGTCTTGTGCATATATATTTTATAATATAAAATTAACTTCATTTGAATTATTCAACTAAAATCAGTTAATGTTTCCTCATTTCCCCTATTAGCTGGGTGTTAGGAAAACTTATATACTAATTGCTTCACATGTAAAAATACTGCTATATAAGTATAAACGTGCCTTTTTTTCCTCTAAATATGTCAAAAGAGTGCTAATTGTGTTCATTATTTTAAAAAATTAAGACATACAAAAAACCTCAAATGAATCAATTCATGGTTCATGAGATGTGGGAAGGAATATAAAGAGCTAAACTTTGGCCAGTAACATGAGGCAGAGAGAATGGTAGAAGGAAAAGAACTGTTGAGTGTGAAGAACCAACACACTAAAGTGAAGATTAAAAGTATTGAACTGAGAGCAAATATAGATTGGGTTGATTTTATTTGTAGTTTGAGAATCTGGACAGCCTGTATTCTACCAATAGAATGATAATTCCCACTGGATAATGGCCGAAGTGTGGGTTTTGTAAGGTGGGAACAAGGAAACAGAACCATAGAGAAAAAAGCAGGTGGATTGATATAAGGTTACATTTTTTGAGGATTAACGCATAGGAGACAGCATTATTACAGGTGAGTTAGAATCTCCAGTTTTCAGGTCTTTTTTTAGGATCTATATGCTTCAGTAAAGTTTCACTTTGATTATGCATTTAGTGTAAGTGGCTGTTTAGTGTAAATGGCATTAGTTCTGACCATTTAGGATACAGTATAGGACAGTGGTGGCCACAAACCTGTGGCAAACATACTCCAGTGGTCTGCTGTTATTATTGAGAGCTGTAAAAGGTTCACCATTGCTGAATAAGAGCTCAATCTAGAACAATGGTCTCCTGTGGATTTTTATTTAGCAAAGGGGAGGAAAAAATTTAATTTGATATATTAATTGGCATTATATATCCTACACTTTAGCCAGTTATTTGCTGTTGCTCAATCATAACCTTCAGTTTTCTATATCCATGTTTTATGTGTGCTTTTTCCTCAAATAAGTCTTATCCTTTCAGCCTTTTAAAATCTGTCCCACTAGGCTTTATTCGTGCACCAGTTGTGGTGGAGCACATTTGAAATTCCAGCACTTTGGGAGACTAAGGCAAGATGATTGAAAATTTGAGTCCAGCCTGTGTAATGTAGCAAGACGTTATCTAAAATTAAAAAATTTAAAAAGGGCTTGGTATGTAGCTCATTGCAAAGGGTCCAGGTTTAATCTCTTAATATGCACAAAGAGAGAGAGAGAGAGAAAGAGAGAGAGGAGAGATAGAGAAAAGTGAATAACTCCTCTTCATAGCCAGAAGTAAAGATTTCTATGTATCCTTAATGTTTAATATTAAATTTTCCAATATTGCTTCTCTAACATATCATCTTACTAATGAAATTTTTTATCAGTTAAGATTTCATACATTGTGAAAGATTTTTTGTGAGTCTTTATGAATTCACTTTTTTAAAAAAAATTGAGTTTATTTTAAATGCACATTTAACCACATTCATCATTGAGATTTGTACCTGTACATGATATATCTGATTTGTAGTTTTTCCCTGCCCTTCCTTTAGCCCCTCCACCTCCTGTATGCTAAGCTTTCTTTCCATTTTTTCCTTTTAACCTTCAGAGTTTTTCTTTCCCTTCTATACTTTTCTCTGCCTCTGTCCAGTTCCTTCCACCTTTGAAAATTTTCTTCCTATTTCACATATCTTAGCTAATGTATTTTAATGCCTGAAGCTTTTTAAATAATCACAGTATCGTAGTTCTTTAAAAATGAATATAAATTGGTATTGTAGTTTTTGTTTACTTATGACCATAATACACTTTCTGTTGTTACAATTAGTCATACACAATTGAACAAAACCAACATATTACAAATTTAGTTAAATAATTATTAAGCATTGAAAGTAAAATTGTAATGGAAGTAAATTCCTCTTCACCCTTAATTCATATTTCTGGACAAATATTACCATGTTTAGAATGAGACTGGATTCAGCTTCACACTTACTCCTGTTTTCCAGAGATACAAGTATTTTGAAACCTTATCACCTTAAGGAGAGAGTGTTTTTCAAAACTCCTTATCATTTGCACAACAAAATCAGTTGGTGACCTGTCATCAAAAATTGTTTTCATTGATCTGTGAAATGGTCATTTAAGATCTCCTTCAATTTTGCTGAAAGCAGTGTTGAAAAATATCTGACTTGCGAAAGTATTTATTATCCATTAGTCCTCTAAAGCTTTACTAAAATTTTTCCAAAATTATAAGTTGCTCTTTCATGTACAATTCCCTTTAATTACTTTGAGATGCTCTGACAGTGCTAAGAAAAACAGAAAGTGTTATTTTCATACCCTTTTCCTAAATGGTTTTTTAAGGAAAGATGCTTTAATGTTATCATTAAATGTGTTTGTGTCAGAACTTTCAGATGGCTTATTTGCTTGTTGAATTAGGTAGCAGTTTTGGTTAAAATATTGTCAAATAATCTAATTTATGAAAGTAACCAGTCAAGTAAGATTGAGTTATATTGTAGCCAAAAAAATGACTTAATTTTAAAATTAAACCAATACAGTGATAGTCATTTTAGCAATTTATAAAACCAAGAAATATATTTGTAAGAGATTATTCAAATAATAAACCAGACTAAAATGATACAAAGAAAAATAAGTTTAAAAATAACATTAAAATTATGATAATGAAATTACTCATTGCTTTTAGTAATAAAATAATAAGTGGTTTCTGAAGTGAGAAGTATAATTTAAAATTACATTAGTCTTATAGTATATCAGTATCGATCTGTGTTAGTTACTTTTCTCTTGTTGCTGAGACAAAATACCCAACACCCAAAGATAAAGGGGAAGGGGTTTATTTTGCTTACAGTTTGTAGAGGTTTCAGTCTATAGTCAGCTGCTTGCAAGACAGGGATGGGAAGCAGGCATCTCAGAAGAGAAACAACATGGCACGCACAAGGTAGCAAAGGCCACACGGGATCGTCATGGCGTCTTTCTGCCTCTTTTATCCCAGACCACCAGGATTAGGGCGGTGCTAAACCACTCACTCAAGTGTAGTAGTTTAGTAATCACACACCCTTAGCCCACTATCAAAAAATTCCAGATTTAGCTACCTCTGATGGAATGAGGCTTGGGGAGGGGCAACCATAATACAATCTCAAAGATAGTGAACTTTTGAGAATTTGAGAATTATATGTACAAATCAGAGATGCGTTGGTTTTGTTCAGCTGACTCCTCTCTCTCCCCACCTTCCTTTATTCCCTCTAATGTGGGAGGTTGAACCCAGGGCCTTCACTAAGTTACATCCCAAATCTTAATTTTTTTTTTTCTTTTGAGATGGTCTTGCTGCATTGCTAATGCTGAATTCAAACTTA
>PVIC010026513.1:0-16234 GCA_004025085.1 Thryonomys swinderianus | reverse complement strand
CTTGTGCTTGCCAGGCAGACGCCAGAACTACTGAGCTAAATCCCTGGCTGCTAGACTAGGTTTTCTTAGCTAGTATGTTCCATACACAGAGGAACAAAGTATATAAAAGACAGATGTAGGCCAGAGATTTAGTTCAGTGGGTCTGATGCCTGCCTAGCCAGCTCAAGGTCCCTGGTTCGATACCTGGTACCACATATAATACCAGGTGTGGTGACTCATGCCCACCAGCAATCAGTACCACATACCACAGTGCTGGGCGTGGTGGCTCACACCTGTCATCCCAGCGCTCGGGAGGCAGAGGCAGGAAGAGTGCTGCGTTCAAGGTTTGCCTGGGCTACATAGTGAGCTAAGGGCCAGCCTAAAGTACAAAGTGAGACCCTGTCTCAAAAAAAAAAAAAAAAAGGCAGACGTAAGAAAATATTGGAGGTGTGGAAATTGCAAGTATGACTAATTTTACTAAATATGACATTTCTTTGTAGAATCACATTACTATTTGGTTAATACATTTAAACCTGAGCATTGTTCTTGCTGGGTTAGTCACTGCATGAGGTAAAATACTCCAAGCTCTACATTGTAGTTATAAAGGTATCTTTAGGATTATTTTTCCACTTTGGGCCTTTTGTTCAGCTGTTTTACAGATTAACAAGTCCCGCTTGAAGATATGAAATCTTCTGTTAGTCGTTGTTTCTCCTAAATGCACAGGTGAAAGGAAGAGCCCCCCTGGGTTTCTGCCTTAGTTTCTTCAGTTAACGAGCTGACCCACTGGCGACTGAGGACCCAGGGGTCCCACAGCAGCCTTCTATGGCTTTGTCACCTTATTTATCCCTTACTTATCACCTGTGTGAGGGACAGGCTCACAAAAGACCTTCTCAAACCCTGTGACGCACCACCCATTCGGACAGCAGCGTTTTTCCTTGAGCTACCTGTGACATGGCAGCAACAGCGGGGCATATTCAAAGTCCAACGTTAGCTCAGCATGGCAGGAGTGTAGCTGGGTATTTAGGTGAGAAGCTGGATGAGGAAGCAGGCGCCTGACCAGGAAGGGTTTTGAACCTACAGAAAGGTTGCTCAGATAATATCAGAAAGACAGTGAAGAATCACTGGAGAGGTTCAGACAGGAGACACGGCCAGGGATTTCCAAAAGGTCACCCTGTAGAGTGGAGAATGGGTGGCAGGAGCAGCAAAAGTGGAGGCAAGAAGATGCCCAGGCTAGAAAACAGGGGAGAAGAGCCAGGGCTGAATCACGAGGCGGCGGGAGGAATCGATACCAGAGTTGTAGGGGCCACAGGGCTGCGAGGTGGGCTGGAGGAGTGGGCGCAAAGAGAAGAGCGAGTGGAGTTGCCTCGTGGATGTTGGACTTGTCTCAGAACGCTTGTCACGGGGCAGGGGCGGGGCAAAGGGGGGTAGGGACAACCAGAGCGGAGGCTTTGGACAGGGTGATTGTGGGACACCCAAGGGAGGCCTAGCAGGCAGGTGACACCCAGCCCTGGAACTCTAGAGAAACATCTGGGCTAGAGATTGACATGCAAGGGTCCTGACATGAAAATAATCCTCTCAGGCCTGTGGGTCCGTGAGGTGGCAAGGAGACTAAGAAAAGGGACTAAACCTTTTTAGAGAAGGACAGAAAGAGACACAATGAAGAGGCTGAGAAGGAGCTGACAGCAGGGAGGGAAAGTTAAAAACTTACTGTAGCCAGGGATTTAGCTCAAGTGGTACCGCACCTACCTTGGAAGCACAAGGCCCAAGTTCGATTCCCGGTACCACCAAAAACCAAACCAAAACAAAAATGCAAGATTGCAAAAAGCTTACTGCAGCCAGGGGTGATGCACACCCACAACCCCAGGGCTCCAGAGGCTGAGACAGGAAGACTGCTACGAGTGTGATGCCAGCCTGGAATACATAGTAAGTTCAGGGCTGGGCTGAATACACAATGAGGCCCTGTTTCCAAAAAAAAAAAAAAAAAAAAAAAAGCTTATTGCAGCCTGGAAGCCAAAGAAGAGTATTCTCAAGAGAAGAGGGAGGTATCAACATGTGGAATTGCCAGGCGTGGTGGCTCACACCTGTCATCCCAGCACTCAGGAGGCAGAGGCAGGAGGACTGCTGAACTCGAGGCTTGCCTGGGCTACATAGTGAGCTCAGGGCCAGCCTGAACTACAAAGCGAGACCCTGTCTCAAAAACAAACAAACAAACAAACAAACAAAAACATGTGGAATGATGCTGAGACTTCACAGCAACAGACAGCTTGCTGGTGATACTGGTGGGGGCAGTGTCGGTAGGACAGTGGGGGTGGGGAGCAGAGGGTGGTAGTGGAGGAATAAAACAAGGCGGGAAGCAGACAAGGAGCACCATCTCTCATGAAGTTGGCTGTGAGAGAGAAGGTTGGTCATTAAACCTCTTAGAGGGGAAAGCAGCCTTAGGAAGAAGCCGCGAGGAGTGGGCGAGATAACAGGGAGCCCCAGAAAACACCTGCATTCCAGAAAAGCAGAAGAAGAGGCTCAGGAGAGAAGCTGGGGGAAACTTTGGGAGAGGAGGGAGGAGACATAGGGGTGGGACAGACGCCAAGCTGGGGAGGAGGCCAGGGCCGGTGGGCTCTGAAGCAAATCTCTGAGACTAGACCCTAATGGCGGTCGGGGTGATGCTGAGAGGGTTGGAAGCAGAAGGGAAGGAGGTAGGAACAGTGAGGAGAGGGACAGGATCCTGGGGGAGACTGTGGACAGACCCCCAAGGAGAGAACAGACAGGGTGAGAGGTGACCCAGGCCTGAGAGACAGAGTGGACAAATTTTTTTTTTTTTTGAGTCAGGGTCTCGCTTTGTAGTTCAGGCTGGCCCTGAGCTCACTATGTAGCCCAGGCAAGCCTGGAACTCAGCAATCCTCCTGTCTCTGCCTCCCGAGTGCTGGGATGATAGGCGTGAGCCACCATGCCCGGCACTGTGGTATGTGGTATTGATGGCTGGTGGGCGTGAGTCTCCACGCCCAGCATTGTATGTGGTTTCTGGGGATCGAACTCCGGACCTTGCGCTTGCGAGGCAGGCACCGGAACCACTGAGCTAACCCTCCGGCCCACAGAGAGGACAATTTTGTGAGGACCAGAGGAGACAGAGGATGGAGATACAAAGGTCAGGGGTGGGCTTGGCTCAGCCAGGCTGAGGGGTGCAGGCTGGAGTCAGAGACAAGGGACAGAGGGATGTGAGCCCCATGGGGTCTGGCAGCTCACAGGTCTGGGGTTCAGTGACAAGCAGGGCTCAGTTCAATGAAGGAAGGGACACTGGTAGAGGGGGTGGAAGCCGAAGGTATTCTCAGCCAGGGAGAGGCCAGCCCCATACAGGAGGGGTGAGTGGGGCTCAACAACAGGAATATGACCTCGCGTAGAAAGAAGGTCCAAGGAAGATGGTATCTGGGGGGTGTTATGGTTATTCCAAATGTCCCTTCTAACAGCATTAGGTGATGGGCTTTTGGAAAGGCATATATATATATATATTTTTTTCTAATATCAGGCATCAGATCCAAGGGAAGTCTACCACTGAGCTACAATCCCATTCCTTTTAAAAGTTTTTTATTTTAATGCTGGACGTGGTGGCTCACGCCTGTAATCCCAGCACTCAGGAGGCAGAGACAGGAGGATTACTGAGTTCAAGGCTTGCCTGGGCTACATAGTGAGCTCAGAGCCAGCCTGAACTACAAAGCGAGACCCTGTCTCAAAAACCAAAAAAAAAAAAAAGTTTTTTATTTTGAGATAATGTCTTGCTAAATGCCCAGGTGATCCTCCTGCCTCAGCCTCCAAAAGTATTGGGATTATAGGCAGGTACTCCCAGTTAAGATCATCATTTGATGGCATTATTGGAAGGTGATGTAAATTTAGGAGTAGGGCTAGGTGAAAGAGGTGGGTCGTGGGGGTGTGACCCTGGAGACCATATCTGGTTCCCAATCTGTTCTTCTCTGACTCTCATCCCTTCTCTCTTCCTGCTGGCATGAGGTAAGCAGCTTTCCTCCTCCACATTCTTCTGCCATGATGGTTACTGCCTCTTCACAGGCCTCACAGTAATGGAGCCAGCTGACTATGGACCGACACCTGGGAAACTGTGAGCCAAAATACATCTATCTATCTTCCTCTAAGTTATTTTTCTCAAGTAGTTTGTCATAGCAGTGAAACACTGACTCGGGGATGGAGCAGGATCCCAAGGGAAACAGGCTCCTTCTCCAGACATTCACTGTAACCCTGATGGAAGACCCAGCAAAAAGGCCCAGCTAGGGTGAGCGCAGCAGTGGGAATGTGTGCAGAGAGGTAAGGGCTGCAGGAAGTGGTCAGCGCACGGGAGGAGCGGCCTGTCAAAAGGCTTAAGGCCCTGAACCCCCTGGCCTTGTGGTGCTGGGAGGAAAAGGACCATGCAAGGAGGGTCAGACTGGCAGTTTAACAAGATCCCTCTTGAGGCTTTTTTAGGATGGAGTTGTGCGCTGCAGGCCTTGCAGGGAGGTGGCCTTGTAGGGCCAGGGGAACCCCTTGACGGTGGAGGAGCTCGGAGGGAGAGAAGGCCTCTGTCCACCCTCATCTCACGCACACTCATCACGGGCCGGCTCGCCCTGGCCACCCACTTTCCCGCTGTGCTCCAGCAGCTTCCTGACCTGCTTTCTGAGCAAAGGAGCCAGGGCTGTGCCTTCCCTCCTGCCTCCAGCCTCCAACAGTCTTTCAGACCTCTCCAGATTGCTGGGGCTACAGTGAGGCCTTGCCCACCGCAAGGCCCAACCAGTCCCTCCCTCGCTTTGGAGCGGAATGTGGCTCACAGCTCCTCCTCCACACGGACTTCACTTCTTCAAGCTCCTCACTGCCTCGTCTCTAGGAATCTCTTAACCCAGGAATCTCATGGTGTCAAAGCCCTGCCTCAAATCAGCCCATGGTTTCCCGTCACCTGCAGAATGAAGATTCAGTGCCCTGCCACGCCTAAAATCTTCCACGAGCCAACCCCACACACCACATCTCTCACGCGACTTCCAAGCACTATCTACTTTTGTTTCTCGGACATTCATCCGATTCCACACCTCTGTGCTTTTGGCGCACTGGTCCTTCTGCCTGGAACACCTGCCTCTTCCTGAGCCTGACGTCACCTCCACCAAGTCTTTGCCGTCCTCGCCTCCTGCCCTGCGAATCAGGATGCTCAAATTCCCATGTCCATGGTACTGAAATCCAGCGAGGCAGACATCACCTTACATTGTTAGTATCTGTGAATACACCTCCTGTTCCCACTGGAAAGAGCTATGGAGAGCAGAGCCTATTTTATTTCTGAATGGGAGCTCAGGGGAGGGGTGAGGAGCCTGCAAAGGGTAGGAGCCGCTGTTGTAGGCCTGAGGGTGCGGTGGGGACAATGGAAGCTGAAGGAGGGCACCCATGTGCATGGCTCTAGAGATGTACTCGCTCAGTTCTGGGGTGTGGGGCTGTACGGGCACCGGGGCCTGGGGTGGGCTGGGTGAAGGCCAGTAGAGGATGGAGGAAGCTGTCCAGACCAGGGAGTGAGGACTTTGCTTGTGGCCTTGTAAAAACTAAACTCACTACCAGAAACCTGACTGAGTCGGTGGAAGACAGGGAGGGGCCTCCAGGACCGGATGGAGGAAGGGGAGACAAGGCTCCTTCTCAGGAGGCGAGTCTATTCCTGGGGCTTCCTGGCAGCCAAGGCCGTGTGCTGCACACTCAGCAAGCTCCCTGGGAAGGCCCAGGGGTCCTTAACTCAACTTCCACCCTCACATTTCCTCAGCAGGCCCAGCCTGCCTGTCAGTGCCCTAGCTACTTGCCGACCCTAGACTGTAGCCAGACTGTGTGGCCTCTGAAATCCCTATACGGCTGCTCATCCTCCCCAGCCGAAATCAGAACCCAGCCTCCTCAGCCTGGTAGGTACAAGAGGTGCCACCATCTGTCCTTCGTCCCAGTCTGCAAATCCTGTACCCAGGCCGCCAGGCTTAGCCCCTTCGGGCCTGATGCACTCCATCTTGATGGGTGCTAGCTTCCAGCTTTCGCAGCAGAACACTTCTTGCCAATGCAAAACATCCTCAGAGTGAAAGCCAGAGAGGGCTAGAATTGGTCCAGGTAAACCTAGGGGTTCCCTGGAACCCCGCACGGTTCATTTCCCAGCTACCCTTCCCTAGCTCCTTTGGGCTTTCCCAGGCCCCAGGTTCCTTCCTCTGGGACTGAACCGAGGAGTCTCTCCCACCACTTGAGAGACCCTCAAGATTTGCTTTTGCAATCTAGGACCTGGCTTGTCAGCTCTCAGTGGACCCAAGTACAGGGGAGGACAGGGACTTCGAGGGCGGTCAGTACGGGAGAGGTGCCAGCTCTCCGTGGAGGGGGGGCAGTCGGAGGGGTGACCCCAGCATTTGGAAGAGTTGGGGTTCAAGGAAGAAATGGGGGCAGTGCGAGGGGCCAGGACTGAAAGAAGAAAGGGCTCAGGAAGGGAACACTCAGTGCAAGGAATAAGGAGAGGACGCAGTTGAGGACAAGGCCGGGAAGGCATGGGAAGCTCGATGTGGAAAGGCGTTCAGGGCAGGGCCCCACGGGTGGAGGGAAGCAGCCTTGCCAGGGGCTTCGTCATTCGTGCCCAGAGGGAAGCTCTTCAGTCAGCCTTTTCTCTCTCCTTTGGGGAGTCCATCGCTCAGACATGGCTGAGGCCAAAACTAGGGCAAAACTGAGGGTCAGAGCCATGGCTTCTGCACCCTCCTGACATTCAGGTGACGAGTGTCACACAGCAAGCCCAGTTCTGAGTGGTCCATCTGTCCAGGGCCTTCTACACCATGACAGGCTACAGCAGCTGCGCACAATGTCTTGGGCTCCTCTTCCTTCCCAGTTTCCCCTAAAACCTTTGGGTGAAATGTCCACACAGTGGTAATTAACCACAACTTGCATCCTGAAGTCTGCAGAGTTTGATGCTTTACATAGCATGTTAGAAATGCACACCTAGGCCTGGGGATTTAGCTCAGCAGGCACAGTGCCTAACTGACAAGCTCTGGGTCCTGAGGTTGATTCCTGGTACCAAAGACAACAACAAAGAACCCAACCAAAAAATGCCTATAGCCCTGGGTATGTAGCTCAGGGGCAAAAAGCACTGCTCCTTGCTTGTGTGATGGTTCAATCCCCAGCACTTTAGGCAAACCCACTACAGTATGCGTATTACCTCATGTAAATCCTCCTGTGTTTCCGTAAGGTTACACTTCAGCTTGAGGACTGCGGTTCCATGATGGTTAAGTAGAAAGACTGCCTGCCAGCAGACACAGTCCACTGTAAACTCCATGTGCCCAAGTCTGTCTCTCCCTGTCCTCCTGCCCTCGACTGTCACCACTGTGCTGCTGAGGCTGCCTGGATGTGGCAGCATCAAGAGGGAGCAACTGAAATCGCTGGAGTAGGGTGGCCGCTGCTGAGAGCTGGACCTTGCAGACACCAGTTTAGAACCTTTTTCAGACTTTAGTCCTGGACTTACAGCTCCTGGTTTCCTGGTTTAGGTGGGTGTGTGGCCCTATACATGATGTCACATGAGTGTGGCTGGTTTTTCCCTCTCCCTCTCCCTTTCTCTCTCCCTCTTTCTCTCATATCAGAAATAGAGGAGATTGGGCTGGAGATTTAGCTCAGTGGTTCTGGCATCTGCCTGGCAAGTACAAGGTCCAGAGTTCGATCCCCAGTACCATATACCACAACGCCAGGCGTGGTGACTCACACCTGTAATCCCAGCACTCAGGAGGCGGGAGGACTGCTGTGAGTTTGGGACTTGCCTGGGCTACATAGTGAGCTCAGGGCTAGCCTGAACTACAAAGCAAGACCCTGACTCAAAAAAAATAGGAAAAATGAGAATTAAGTTGTGTCATATACTGGTACAAATTCTCAATGTGGAGTGTAATTGCGATGTGTATATATAATGTACCAATAAAAAGTTTAAGAAAAATAAAAAATAGAGGAGTTTGATTAGAAGCCACTAAACAACAGAGCAGAAGGGATGAAAACCCAGACCTTGCTGCTGGTTAAACCTCACCACCTCTCGCTTCTCACCAACTCCTGGAGCTCCTCTCCCTGGGCTGAGTTCTGGCCCTGACCATGCAATGCCTTCAGCCTTGCTGGGCGGCATGAGGCTAAAGGGAAAAGGAAAGCAAGAGCGAGCTGGGTGAGACCCAAGAGGGACTTCCCACTTGTGCCTGTGACATTGTGGAAATGTCAGGAATGGAGAAAGCTGAAAGGAGTTTTTGGACGTTCAGAGGACTCTCCCCAACCCTAACGGGAAGTCACCGCCACACAGTGGCCACTCCCATGACATACAGGCCCCATCCTTGGAGACATTAAGCAGAAGGTGAGGGATGCCTATCATGTATATAAAAGGGTCTGACAGATTAATCGTGAACTATGTCAAGCTCTGTTTTTAAGAAAAAGGGCTTCACAGGCATTGGGAGACCTGATTCCGATTCTGACTTTGTGCTCTTAGGCTTGTTTTTTCCGCTATCTTTGTGTCTATAATGATGGAATTTGCTTTTCTTTCGAACCTGAGACCTGTTTGTTCAAATGGTACCTGTGGTGGAAGCTCCAACAGGGGAAACAAAGCCACCCAGGTTTGCAGGTGGTAGGGCCAGACTCCAGCCTGCCTGCCTCCCCATTATGCCCATCATGGCCCCCAAATCTCACCAGTCCTATTTAAAAGCCATAGGATGGGAAAGTCTTATACCCTCCTCGTGCCACTGTTCTTGCCCATGATCTGGGCCTGGGAAACCCTGTTGTTCATCACCCACATGCACAGAACTCCTGACCCAGAGAGACCACACTTTCACCATCAAAGGAGCCTTCAGCCACCAAGGAGGGAACCAGTCATGCTAGGGTAGGGGGACTCAGCCACAAAGCATTGCCATGGATACCACACAAAGCTGACGATATGTCAAAGGGCGTAACTCACAAACTGGATCCTCACAACAGAGGGGTTAATCCAGAAAGCAGTCTACAAAGGGCAAAACAGACAAAGTGAGTACTCTACAAAGTAGATAATCTCGACAAATCAATCCACCAACGGAATACTCCATAGTCAGAATAATCTACTGCAAAACCTACAAAGCTGTATTAGACAAAGCTGAAATCCGCAATGGTCATCACGGAATAACCCTACCCAAGGCCCCCCGGGTGGCCCTCTCCCACTGCCAAGGCCAGCGGTGGTGGTCCAGGCCGCTCCATTACTCACTCCGCCTCTGTCTTTTCCCCTTGACCCCGCGGCTGCTGCTGGCGGTGAGGTGTGTCCAGCTCAGAACCAGGGCCACCACACACAGCCCAAGCCGCATAGTCACTCTCCAGCTCCAGGCCCCTGGCACAGGGGTGGTCTCCGGGGGGGCAGCGGGTGGCGCAGGGTTCTTGCTAACGCCTCCGGGGCTGGGTCAGCAGCAGGAGCTTCGAGCCTGGGCTGCAAAGTCCACCAAAATCTCAACTGTGGACAGAGAGGGTGCGGGGAGCCCAGTGCTCCATCAGCCCAGACGGAGGGCTCCAAAGGCAGCGTTCCTCAACGCCTCCTCCAAGTGTACATGGGAGATGTTGGTCACTGCATCGGGCTACCCCAAAAACCTAAAGGGAAGAGAGAGAAGGGTTAATTCTGTAGTAGTCTGGGGCCCCCAACCTATGCTTGCGACCATTCCCCAGGTTTCTCTACCCTGGAGGCTGAGAACCCAGAATATTCGGATACCGCAAGTAACCCACCTGGTATCCCTGGAGAAGAAATCAGCTCCTGTTCTTTCCCATTTGCAGAATTCCCTATCCAACACGGGGGCCAGCTACCCAAGTGAACGCTCGAATCAGCCTCATGGATGGTTGGTGATTTATCAGTAACGGGAGCCAGCTGGCCCCACCCCTGACTAATAACGGCCAGCCCTTGCTGGAAGTTCTTCTTCAAGTCTACCCTACCAACCTCATGCTGCAGCAATATCCTGTCATTTGAAGAGGAGCTCTCTTGGCTACTTGAACCGTTGGCTTTCTCATCCCAGTGCTGAGTCACCCATGTGGCCTTCACCTGTCCTGGAGCTAGAGCAGCCGCCCCCCCCAGCAAGCTGGCAGACTCTGCATGGCCCTCTGGGCTTGGCGGGAGGAAAGGAAGGCTCCCCCCACACCCCCAGGCACAGAAACTCTGACACAGCAGGCCTGGCGGGCCTGGCCTTTGTGAGGGGATAAAAGAGGCAGCAATGCCCAGCCTGGCCAGAGACACAGAGAATGGCGATAATCCCTCAGCCCCGCGAGAGCCAGGGCTCCGGACCCAGCAGCTGGGGTGGTGGGGGCAGGGGCTGCCCTCCCTGGAGAGATGTGTCTGGGAAGTTGGATGCTTGAGCCTCAGTACCACCCGGGACTCTGCCCTCTGGTGCTCCCTGTCCACCCCCAGGCCAGGGGCCTGCCCGGGCCTGTCCAGGGGCCTGAGAAAACAGGAAGCCTTTGTCCTGTCCCACAGGATTCGCTGTGGGTCTCGGGAAGCTTGCTCTCCGCACCTCAGTCTCCTCATCTGGCAAGTGGGGTTGGATGTGACCATTTCACAGGCTCGGCGGCGTGGCTGCTGAGCTTCTCAGTGAGACATCTGAGGTGCTAGCTGGGGGGCTCCTCACTCTCGCCCTCCTCTTCTCCCCCTCTCAGCTCCCTGGCGCCCAGTTCACCCCCTCGCCTCTCTCAGAGGCCCCATCCAAGTCCACCTGCACAGGAGATAAATCATTATCCCCTCGGGGAGTTCTGCGCCTCCCTCCTGGCCTCTCCCACGGGCTTTGAAGGCCAGACACACTCAAGTGGTTAAGCTGCCTGTGAGAAGTGTTTACACCAGGCTGATGGATCCCACCTGGTGCTGTAGCTGGAGCCAGCAGCGATGCCCCCAGCCACCCCCCAATGCCCTGTCAGCCCCCAACCCCCGCGTGCCCCTCCGGAACTCCTTCTGTGACCTGCCAAAGTCTTCCCAGCCTCCGCTACACTCTACCATCCCCAGATTACGCATGTTCAGCTGAGTTTTACCAGACTGGGGTCTTCAGCCCCAAGCGCATTGTCTCAGAGGCTGAGTGCATCGAAGGGCAGCCACGGGCACATCTTTGGCTTTGGACTGCCTGGCTTCGAGTGCTGGTTCCACTACTCCCTAGCTGTGTTACCTTGGCTTAGTTGCTTGTGCCTGTTTCCCTATCCGCAGGAGAGCTGATTCTTTACACCTTACATGAGGTAGTACGTGGAACTGTTCAGACTGGTGAGGTCTCCATAATATATCTATGGTAGTTTTTATGACCAGGGCTTTCTGGCTACGTTCCTGTGGCTGTTTAAAAAGCAGCATCCTATTTTCCATAATGCAGAGCACTGGCCTGCAATTTCCACTGGCACTTATCTTTGGGGTCGACTGCCCTAACATGAAAGCGATCGCTCAAATGATAGGATTTACCTCTCACTGTGGCACTGGGCACAGCGACGTGGTGGCCCCGGGAGAGCCATCCCGTCACTCCTTACATTTCCTAAACACCGCATCAGACAAGCTTGGCATGAAAGCTGGGTCTGTGAGACTCTGGTGTGCTGGGTGATTAGTTTCTTTAGGGTCCACGGGGCACAGAAGGTCTTTACTCTTTGCACTCACTGTCATGATGCCCGGGACACCAGGGGTTAGTACTCAGCAATCACAAGCTCCCACAAGCCCAGGTTCCAGCGTTCAGCCTGGGCCCTACCGTGGCCACCCAGTCCCTGTCCCTGTCCCTGCCTGGCCCAGTTCTGCTCGAATCACCAGGGAACCGCAACTGAAGCTGGCACGCAGAGGGGAAGATCCAGATGTGAATGTCACTGGAGCAAGTGACACGGGCCTCCCTCATTTCCGGGATGATAACAGTTTCAAGCACTTCTTTGGGGGTTAAAAAAAAAAAAAAAAAAGAATCAGCCTTGCAAAGGGACATCCATCCCAGGGGTACAAGTGACAAACAGGAGTCAAGCGGAGCTGGAGCAGGCAGATGGCAGGACAAGTGGCCCCTTCTCAGGGGAACCCTCTGCTCACTCCAGCTGATTGCTGATAGGCAGACAGTGGCTCGATAGTGCGTGGACCACAGATCCAAGGTGCCCTTACCACCAGCCCCGTGCCAGGCTCTGGTTGACTCCCCCACAGCTGGAGGAAGCAGCAGGAATAAGCTGCTCGGTGGTGACAGGCCAGGCGGGTGCCAAGGCAGGGAGCGGAGTGTGGGTCACCACCTGGCGCGAAGAAAGGATTTCACAGGTGGAGAAGGGGCTGGGGTCAGAAGCAGAGCTGGCAAGAGACCAAAGACAGGCGACGTGGGAGCGAAGGCCACACGCTGGGGAGGGGCAGACCTGGTCCTAACAGAGGGCTGGTAGCTTTAACCTACTTGCCTTCAGCACTGTCGGGACAAATTGGTACCGCACCCTGGGCCGGACGCAGACCCCCAAACGAAAAGCATCCAGATAACTCCTCATCAGCGCTCCCCAGGACGCGCCACCTGTGCGGGACTGCGGGGCTGGGGCGGACTGAGCAGGTCCCTGCCAGACTCGGTCAGCGCCAGCCAGCCAGGTGCTGGGCGGGCCCACGCCCCTGAACCCGGGCAGCGAAAGCTCATTCGCACCCTTCATCACCACCCCAGTGCCCACATTCCTTTTCCGCCCGGCCCGGAAACACCGGGACAGGTGCCCAAGGTAGACAGCTCTCAAGGCCCCCGGGGCCCCCACCTAGGTCCAAGCCAGCTCCTCACGGCCGGTTTCCCATAAAGCGCCTCCTCCAAACAGCCGCACCCTGACTCGGTCTGTGCTCTCCTAGGGACGCAGGCAACACACCCCCCAGCGCCCCCAGACCCGGCAGCGCCCCTGGGTCCTCTGGGCCGACCCACCGGCCCCGGAGTGGGAGTCGCGCCGCCCGCTGCGCACGCTGCCTGCCACGTCGGACCCCGGCCCGGGCTGCGGGGCTGGGGCAGGGCAGCGAGAGCGGACGAAGTGCGCGCGTTGAAGGGGTGTTTGAGAGGGCGGCGACCAGAGCACGGAGGGGACCGGACAGCACAGGGAGGGCTGCTCGCCCGGCTGGAGGGATGACGGGGCCACTCGGAGGAGGGGGTGTCGGAGATGCTCCCGGAGCTGGGAGAGAGGGGAGCGGTCGGACTTTCCGCATCTCTGTCCCCCCAGCCCAGCTCCGCCGAACCCGACGGGCGCGCCCGCGGCACCGGGTCGGGCGGCCCAGCGGGGACTCACCTCGCACTGCCAGCCGCGCGGTCCGGCCCTGGAGGGCGAGGGCGAGGCCGGCCGCGGGACTGTCCTGGGCGCCCGCGCTCCGCCTGCCGGTTCACAAGTTGCTCAATCCGCGGGCGGCTCTTGCCCTCGCCCTCGCCCTCGCCCTCCGGGGCAGCGCCCCACCCGGCGCATCGGTCCTGGGGGCGGCTCTCAGCGGCCTCACTCCGGCTCGCCGCTCCGGGCTCGTGTCTCCGTCGCGCCTCCGCTCGGCTGCCCGGAGCGCCCAGCCCGGAGAGGGGCCAGTCCGCTCCGCACGCGGGAGGGAATCCCCCCCTTCGCGGTCCCTCCCCCAGCCGGCCCCCCTTCCTGGGATCCACAAGAAGAAACGGACTGGAGCGCCGGGCCCGGGAGTCCGCAGCCCCCTCCCGCGAGCCCTGGCCCGGAGCTGGCGGGGCTGGCAGAGGGACAGATGCCTGGGACCCTGACGCAGACCTGGGGGCATTTCAAGCAGCCGGAGAGCCGGGGTCGGAACGGGACCCAGGATTCCAGCCAGATGTGTTTCCCCCGTCAGGGGTCCGGAAAGTTTCAAGTAGACTCCACAGAGCTCTGTGGTCCCGACTACACTCTCCCCTTCTCGGTCAAATTCTCAGAGCAACTTCCCAGTTCAGAAGAAGTATCAAGATTATAAACTGCTGGGTGCCCAGGTGAGGACACACACACGCTTGAAGGAGATAATTCAATCTATGCTCAAATCCCTGTTCCACTGCTTACCAGCTGTGCAGCAGTGCCTGAATTACTTAACCTCTCTGGGCCTCGGGCTCTGCATCTGTTTTGAGGGTGCAGTGAAATGAGGGGTGCAAATGCCTGGTTAGTGGTAGGAACCCCGAAGATGTTTGTGGGATGAGTCCTGAAGGGCTGCAGACACCTGCAGTAACCCAGATGATTTGAAGTCAAGCTTGGAGAGGGAGGAGGGAGACTTGCTTCCGCGGGTGGCAGACAGCTGTGTTCCGCCTGGCTTCCCAGTGGGTGAAGGAAGAGGAGCCACGACTGTAGTGAGTGGCAGTTAAACCGGAGCCCGAGAGACGACTGATTGTGCGTGGGGCGGCGCTGGGGTGCGTAATCAAGACAGGCTGTGGAATCTCCTTCGTAGGGGAGCGGAGAGCCCCGCTGTGGCCAAGGGCGCAGGGTTCTGCGCAAGGACTGGGGATGGCTGGAAAGGGCGCCAGTGTCTGACGGCCCAGGAGCAGGACGGGAGACAGCCAGAGAAAGTGGAGCCCTGGGGTCCCAAGTGCAGGGCGGGCCAGTGCAGGCAGGGGGCGAAGGCGGCTTGGGAGTTGGCCCTGGGGCCCCTCCCAGCCCTCCCTTGCCCCCTCCCTCTGTGCTCTGCCCCCAGCCTTCCCTGCGTCTAACCATCCCTTGGCTCCGCTTTGTGCCTAATCAAACAGCCCAAATGCCGAAAACTCAGTGTTTATTTTATTTTATTTTTTTACACACTTGCATAACTCCCTGACAAACCACGCCAGGCGTTGGGCTTTTGTTTGGTTTTATTTTGTTGCATTTAAGGAAAAATGAGAGAGAGAGAGAGAGAGAGAGAGAGAGAGAGAGAGAGAGAGAGAGAGAGGAGAGAGAGAGAGGAGAGAGGAGAGAGAGGAGAGAAGAAATAACACAAACCACGCTGCCCTAGAAGTGTCCTGGGCCAGGCAGTGGGCTCGGGTTTCCTGCCTGAGGAAAAGTCTGTGGGAGATGAGGGGCCGCTGCTAGGCTGAGGAATGAGTGAGGCAGGGAAGAAAGCCACCTGGGCCCAAGCAGATAGGAATTAGAACCATGTGACTGCAATGGGTGGATGATAAATAGAGCATTGCTTGTGCATCTAATACATGCCAAACATTGTGCTTTGCGTATCTATTCTCTTACCTAATTTTGCAACCGTTTTGGTATTTTTCTTTCCTTTTTCCTCCCCCAGCCATTTTTTTTTTCCTTAAACGTGGAATGCTGAAACTCCAAGATATCAAGTCCTCAGAGATGTCCACCCTATAAAGTGGCCAAACCAGGCGAGTTACAGTTTCTCCACAACGGTTGTGTTGCTCCAAACTGGTACGTATGTTAACTCTGCCTAGAAATGTCTTCTTCCCTGACCCTTCCCTTGTCACCCTTCAGAATGCCTCTGTGAAGTTTTCTGGCCTCCCTGCAAAGCAGGCAGCCTGTGGAATCTATAGCCCTGTCCATCATCGTTGGTCTGGGGCTGTCCCTCCTGCTGTACTCTTAAGTTCCTGAAGGGGAGGAGCTGTGTCTGATTGATCATGGTGATGACAGCCCCAGGGGCATAGTTAATCAGTATTTTGTGGACCGAGCCTGCCCCCACCCCACTGTCACTTTCGTCGTCCTGTGGATTTGCTCCGATAGTGTCCCAAGTTACTATCATGACTCAGGCCACAGTAGCAGCTCCTAGAGACTGGCAAATTTCCTCAGACTCTGTGTCATCTTTTATCAGGCAATTGCTATTTGCTCTCTGCATTGTCACTGTATCAATGATACTCTAGGTTACAAGCAAAAGAAGACCAACTCAAAATAGCTTAAGCATTAGAGATTTATTTTCCTGTAGGCCAGTGAGGGCTAATGTAAAAATGATTGGGAAGCTCAGTTAACCCGTCGAGAACCAGGTTCTGGGTTGGAGGTGTGCCTCAGCACAAGAGTGCTTGCTTAACCTAGGTGAGGCCCTGAGTTTAATGCCCAGAACCACAAAATAACACTAATAATAATTAGGTTATTTCCTGTATTCTCATTCGGTCTCTCCAGTGTGTTAGCTACTGCTTTCATGAGCACAGGACAATTGCAGTAGCTCCAGGAGCCACATCTGTACCGACTGAGCCCACCAACAACTTTCCCTGTCCCTCTCTGCCTGCTTCTCCACTCCAGCCCCACTCCCATCACAGGGTCCTGCCATGTGGCCCACACTGGTCTCCAACTGCTGGGCTCAAATGGTTCCTGTGCCTCAGACTCCCAAGTAGCTGGCTGTACAGGCACATAGCACCATGTCCAGCTGGCTGTCTCCTTTTTTTTTTTTTTTTTTTTT
>PVIC010026512.1:0-24141 GCA_004025085.1 Thryonomys swinderianus | reverse complement strand
AGAGAAGATCCGGGAATTGTCTATCTGTGATCTATTGATTTCACTTATTAGTATATCCTCCAGGTGTCTCCATTTGCACCTAAATGGATCGATCTTGTCATTCTTTATGGCAGAGTAATACTCCATTTTGTAAAAAAACCACATCTTCTTTATCCACTCTCCAGTTGATGGACATTTGGGTTGTTTCCAAGATTGAGCTTTCATGAACTGAGCTGCTATGAACAAGGGTGTACATCTGTCTTTCCAATGTGAGTTTTTAAATTCTTTTGGGTATATTCCTAGCAGGGGTATAGCAGGGTCAAATGGGACCCCTAGTCCTAGTTTTCTGAGAAATCTCCACACAGATCTCCACAATGGTTGCACAAGTCTGCAATCCCACCAACAGTGGAGAAGGGTTCATCTGTTTCTTTATTCGAACATCCTTCCGGATTAACGGTTCTGGTCCGACACCCACGTCAGCTGCAGACCTAGTGGACGGCCCCTCGTGTTGCGTCGTTAGGACTCAGCGTGGACTTCTAGAACGGGCTCGTCGCCTGCTGGCCCTGCACGCGCTCTGGGACCCACGCAGCCCGCAGGTACAGCCCTCCGGACGCCTCAGGGCACATCCCCCTGAGGCCCGAGCCTGCACAGCATGCTGAGGATTCTGAGGTTATGTCCGCCGTGTACTTCTTGGCTCACAGTTTACAGATGACTTCCTTGGCAAACTGTAACCATCTAGGGCTTGCAGGACATCTGTTCCCTTTGACACTCGGGAGGACGGTGAGGACGGGCCATTAAACTTGGATTGTGGGACAGACACGCCTTCCCCACATAAAGCCACGTTCCCTGAGAGCGTCCCGTCCCGTGTTTGTAAAATGCCAAGGCACAGAGAAGGAAGTTCACAAGCCCCGCTGCGGAATCCCGGCTCAGGGTGCTTCTGTGGGGAAGGCTGTGAGATTCATCTCCTCTTTAGTCACACAAGCTGAAAGCAAATGCGAAGCTCCCAGCTCTGCCCTTCTTTCTTCTTCCAGAGACTGATTTTAATACCAAGGCAGGAGGGACCTTGTGCAGAGCTCGGCTTCGTAGCTGCCTGAACCCAACTCGGAGCAGGGCTCGCATACTCACGTTCGCTGACAGCGCTTTAAAGGGACGCACAAGTGAGTATCAGGGCTCCTTTCTCCTCCCGTGTCCTCCCAGCTTCCTGCTCCATGTCAGATGAGGACTAGCGTGCACTGAAGAAAAGCCTGCACCACAGACCTGAGGGGACACGCTCTCCAACCGGGAGTCTCCGCCCTCACTACAATACCATCGAGGGGCTCAGGACTCAAGGGTCCTGAAACCCAAGTATTACCCTCTGAAAATAACAAAGTCGCATCACGTTTAATTATCTGTTCCATTTTCTTCTACACATCTTCCAAGATGGGAATCTAAATATTACAAGGATAACTATCTACCAATATTTATCTACCAATAAACCTACCAGTATTTTAGACTCAACACTCACGTAAGGACTCACTCTCCATGTATGTGTCCATTCTTTTTGTTGTTGTTGCTGTAATGAAATTCAGCCTGTGGCAGGCTGCTTTATTAAAAAGGTGTTGTTTGGGGTCATGGTTCTAGAGGTGCAAGGTTTAGGGTTTCTCCACGAGGATGGTCTTCATACTGGCAGGGTCCTGAGCCCATACGGGGTGTCCCATGCCAAGAGCCAAGGAGCGCTTGCCTCTCTCTTCTGATGAAGGCTCCAGGATTGAACTGTAACGGCCTACCTTAATTTTTTTATCCAATTCTAATCATTTCCCAAAGGCACAGAATCTACACACATATTAAGATTCCACAGTTTCAATACCCCACAGTGGGGATTAAATTCCTATTGAAACCTCAGAAAACACTCAAGCCCCAAGCAAACCATAGCTGCTGGGAAAACAGATATTCATTTCACGGTGATGCTGTATCTCATGGCATTTCCTAAAGTCTTCCTCGGCTACTGCCTTCACCACCTAGAGCAAATTTACCTTTTAAAGTTCACAACGGTAATCCTTCGTAAGGAATATAACTGACTCACCACAGCTGTTCTCAAAAACTTTGGTCTCGGGAGCTTTTACAAAAGTTAAGAGTTATTGAGGATCCCAATAAAGTTTTGTTTAATTGAAATCCCTATCCATATTTATCATGTTAGAAATTAAGAAAAATTTTAATATGTATTAATTCATTTCAATAACAATGAATACATGATGTTAATGTGTTTGATGAAAAAGTACTGTTTTCAAAACAAAAACGCTATTTGTGACACAAGTAGGATTATTTTACGTTTTTTGTCAATCACTGTAAAGTCTGACTCAATAGAACACACCTGGATTTTTATGTGCTTCTGTTTTTAATCAGCTGCAGTGTCATTTTCATTGACCTATATGAAGAAAACCTAGACTTTCACACATTGTCGTTGAAACAGGAAGATTTTTTAAAATAGACTTTGCAGAATTCTTCTTTGGTATTTTGGCAAAACTCAACAAGCTGTAGTTTCTTGATGATTCCTTACAAAATAAAACTACTTATCAAAAAGTTTTTAATTTTTCAAAATAAATCAATAAATTCTGCGTACTCTGCTACATTAACATCCACTGGTGTGCCTTGTACTTTGAAAAAAAAATCCTTTACCATATATAAGCATCTTGACATCATGTATTGGGTATTTGGAAAATACTGGTTCATGGAGTTCTACACATCTTCCAAACAGTTGCACATTATATTACATTGTATAATATTATCAGACACCATCAAACCACCAGAAAACTTTACTGTGCTCTCCTGAATCCTAGTAGTCTCATAAAGAAGCTTGAGTTGATAGATCCTGAAAAGGAGTCTCACAGTCCTCAGAGTTCCCAAAATATACTCTGAGAACCCAAGTTGGAGGAAAAACCATTTTTTAGCTCCAAGTCTTAGCAGATCTGCTCACAATGTAAACAACATGAAACATATAGTGTAGAAATTTCCTAATTCCAGCAACATATACTGGGGGGGTTGATACTCAACAGGTATTTTGACTGGTGTCATTTCACCATTTCATGTAAACACAACAATGAAATTGACTGACGTCAGTTGCCAAGGTTAACCCAAATCACACAGTTAGGAACAGATGGGTCAAAGTCTGCAAAACTTCACGTTGTGACAACAAAAATATTTTTATCTTTTCAAACCCAGATGGAGCCCAGTAACTGCACAGTACTCAGAAACCTATTATTTATGTAAGAAATAATTTGAATATCCTATAGGGTCAGCCTACCAAAAAAGGATTTTCTGTTGCTTTAATGCAAATATTCCCCCTCCATTCTCTCTTTTTAAATTTGTGATTATGATTATACAATTTAGTAGCCGTGAATAACAAAGAGACCATCTAATCTAATCACCCCATTTTATAAATGGTGAAAGTAAAAATCAGAAGTGCAAAACTAGACGACCACTCTGAGGCTGAATTTAAGAAAATACAGGTTGTGGCATCCTGCCTGGCATCTTCAGCATGAACTAAGAAAGCTTCCAAAAGAAATTCCTTCACCTTACTTGAGTTGACCACAAATTACCCAATCCCAGTTGGAAAAGTTCAGAATGTGTTCATTGATTCAGAAAGGTGTTAGCCTTCTTTTCATCTAAAAATGAGTGCAAATTTTGAAAGTTATATTTTTGTGAGTCATCCGTAAGTCATAGGTCACATTTTATTAGCATGGCACAAAGAAATATTGAAATAATTTAGTGAAATGCTCACACATGACAAAGACAACTGCAATGAGGAAAGTATTACCTACTTTGTCAGCTTTGGTAATATTCTTTCAAATGTAATAAACTGAGGTTGAGGGTCTTAAAAGGCAACAATAAAATGATACTTACAAAAATGAGTAAGATTGGTAGGCCATTAATTAAGCAATAATCCCTTTGAAATCAGCCATTACCAGCAGTTCTTTGCTATGGGCCATTAGCACTCTAACTAGCAAGTCATTAATAGTGGTAATAACCAATTCTAAGGGGATTATTGCAGGAATAAACTATATAAAATAATTTTTAAGCTTTGTAAAAATTTCACACTTTTGTGTTAACCTTTGGATAATAAGTATGGGTAAAGATAACTGAGAATATTACCGGCTCATTTTTTTAAAATGTACATATTTATCATTTTCCATCTGTCTGTTCCTATAAACACGTCAAATCCTGACTATCTGAGGACAGTGCTCTCAGCATCCCCAGTATGTAAAGGGTTTTGCTACCCTTTCCATGAAGTATCTATAGATTAGGAGGTGGTCTAAAATCGCCTTACTGAGAGTCAACCACTACTACAGACGTCATCTTTTAAAGTCCAAGCCTACTCGAAGTCCATTTGTCTCCAGTGTCATATAGGTCCCCTTTCTGAATTTTTTCTGGCAGACCATTAATATTATCCTCGGTACCATAGTAATGTATAAAACCTCTGCAGCTTACTCTGTGTGCAAAGATCCCAAGCAACACAGAAATAGGCCCAGTTTAAAGGAGCGGACAGCTGGAGGAGTTCCTGGTTACTTGGTTCGTTCTAGTAACCCAGCGATAATCACTAGGCCCTGGCTCCCTGCCACTCTCCTAGGCAGCGAGGCTCCAGCAGAGTTTTGGTAATAGCTTTCACCAGCACGTTCAACGCAACTCATTCTTACTTGTCTTTCTTGTGGCAAAGGAGACACCTGGTCCGTATATTAACAACACAATGACTTTGAACAAACATAGATTCCCTCCTAAAATGATGAACTAAATAAGGAAAGTTATGAAATGTATGAAAGGATCCGAAGAGAAAAAGTGAGGACGAGAATGCAACTAATACATAACAGAGTCCTACTCTGCCATAAAAGGGATAACTTGAGCCACTCACAGGCAAATGGATCCCACGTGAGAGCACAATGTTCAAGTGAAATCTCAGACACACGTGCTTAAATATTGCAGAGTTTCTCAATGAGATATGTACACACAAATAAAGATCAAAATAGATGATAGACAAGTAGAAGTTCAAATAATTCCCCAAATTACCTATTCCATTATTTCAAAAATATTTTAGTATGTATGTTAATTTGTTTCTTTTGTGCTATGAGTTTCTCTTAGTTCTCTGAAAAGAAAGTTCTGTGCTATTATGTGCTTCTTCTTCCTAGAGAGGTTCCTTTGAATCTATGACTTGTGTTCTGAATAACTTTTTGGCCATTATTTTAAGATTATGATGCACAGCGTCTATTAACTACCATTCTCCTCTAATTACTTTCTTATGAAATTTTGTTGTATCTTTTTATTGAAATAAGAATGCTTTTTATATTTTTATTAATATAAAAAAGCAATCCTTCTTCAAAAATTTTATAAAATCTTCTTTGCTCAGAAGTAGTACTAAGGCATAAGAATATTTTATTAAGTGTGTCCTTAATGTTGTCTTTAATATTCAAGATGCTGGTCTAGAAAATTGATAAAATAGAAGAGAGAACAATGCAAGATAAAGAATGGCTCAGGACCCCACACTTGTGAGGCTGACAGTGGAACCACTGAGCTAAATCCCTGTCCCCTAGAACCATACATTCTAGATCCAGTCACCTCTGAAAAGGCCCACCATGAGGCTTTGGGGGACTTCTAGACACATACTGGTAATCAAAGATATATAAACTAAATTAAAACTACTAATTTCACGATATAATTAGGAAAATTGAAAGGCTATATTATTAGCAAAAGAAACACTCAAGAACTCTTGTGCCTTGCTGAAGCACGTGAGAGAAGCCAGACCACTTCACTTCTACTCAGAAAGCAATTGGACAGTACAGCAATATACTTTAAGATCCAACGATGTATAATCTCTATAATCTGATGGGTCTGATACTGCTCTCTTAAGAGGTGAAGTCTATTTTCTCTGCCTTTGAACCTGAGATGGACCACGGAAACTTCTGACTAATAATGTGTATAAAAAGCGATGCTTTACACCTTGCAAGGCTAAATGATAGACTGGATACAATTTCCACCTGGTTCTCTGTGGCTCTTGGCGCTCAGCCACCACGAAGCAAGGAAGCCAAGCAGCCATGTGGAAAAGCCATATTCCAGGTGCAGGCTCAGCTGTTCTTTGTCTGCCCGACAACCGCCAGGTTCGACTGCCAGTCTTTTGTGAATGCCAAGCGGACGAGAGAGGAGCTTTCTACACTCAGATCTCTCCTGCTTGCAAACTCCCCAGGAACGTGTTTTCTTCCCATCTTCACAGAGTTAAGTGGTGTTGGTTTAAAGCCCTCGTCTGCCAACAAAGAATGCTTCCAGTCGATATATAATCACCATTGCTTAGAGCTGGAAGTTAACAGTGCAGAACACCTGGCCCAGCGGGCAGAAAGGGAGCTCTGTACGGTCCGGCCTGGGTGAGTCACCTCTCCTGACCGGCTAAAACTGAGTTGTTGCTACCGTTGCCGGCAGGAGTGACCGTGACTGGAAACCTGGGCATTCTCTGGGCCTCTCTCAGCACTTCCCAAACAATATTTAGGATTGCGGTGACCGAAGCTAACGACGAGAGTGGTCACTACAAGTTGACACACCTCTCAAATAAATCTATGAAATATTTTGGTACATACTAAAGATGAAAGGGACAATGTCAGTCACCAAATTTATTTGTAGTCAACAACACGAGGGTCAAACCAGGTCACATAGGTTCCGGGAGAGTGATCCCCTCGACCTGAGAGGATTCCTGTGTGATGTATCAAATTCAAGTCCAGATGGCCACACTGGGGGGAGGAAGAGGGACAAAGCTCCTCGTCCCTGTCGCCATTCACCTCCGTAGTGCATCCGTTCTAACTCCGGGGCTGGATAAACATTTTCTCCACACGTCATCACAGCTCCATTTGATTGTAAAGCGTGTACCATGTCACCACCCCCTGAAAACTAGAATACACTGTACCTTTCTTTATGAAGATGTTCAATTCATATCTGGTCCTAAGTAAGGTTTCGTTAGTAAAGAAAAGATGGTTTTGGTTCTTATCCGTGTTAAGGATAGAAGCCGAATACATTTTTAAGTAGAAACTCTTCCCCAACTTGGATTCAGCAACCAACTTGACTTCATTACCCTATAGGTCTGAGCTCCTCATCTTTAAAAGTCAACTAGCGCATTACCATCTCCTAAAAACATGATAACAGAATGTTTTCTGAGCCATAAAAAATGTGAGAAGTCAGTCAAAACTATAGTTTAATTCCAGATAGCTTAGAAATTGAAAGACAATATATTAAAAGTGAAAGCTTCAGACATTTAGCTTTACTTAAAACCCAATATTCAATTGGGATGTTTCACTTCTTTAAATTGTTTTAATGAATATTGTTGTACATCATCTAATCTATGTTAGTCCAGCCTGATAATACCCCACATATACTAACACCCTAATTTGTGAAAATTACACACGGGAAATATCTTCCAGTGTGTATCTGGCACCCTTTGTAATGTTAAGATAGTAGTGCAAAGTATTATTTATGGCTAGGAAGCTCATTTTCTACCCTGCCGCGAGGCTTTCAATGACTGGCCCATTTGCTGACTTCATTTGAGCTGAGTGAATTTAAGAAAAGTTAGAACCATCAACATTGCAGTAATTGTTTAAAATGTTTAAGAGCTGGAGAGATACAAGCAAGAGTCAAAAGAAAGAGAAATGGAGATCGACAAAAGGTCCCCAGAAAGTAAGACATCTGGGAGAAAAGCAGGAAAGAAAGTAAAAAAAACTCTCAAATTAAAGTATGAGTTTTCCTTGTCTGACTGTCTGAATTCTTTTCCCACACCTTACAAACCAATCATTCATCTTAAGCTACAATCACCAGACAAAACAATAAGCAAAATATCTAAGTATGTTTAAACAAAATACCATGTAACCCAATTTATGGTCTTGCCTCACTTCAAGGCTCACATTTTCTACCAGACTTCACATTTTTTTGTTTTTGTTTTTGTTTTTGTTTTTGTTTTTGAGACAGGGTCTCGCTTTGTAGTTCAGGCTGGCCCTGAGCTTACTATGGTGCCCAGGCAAGCCTCGAACTCAGCAATTCCTCCTGTCTCTGCCTCCCGAGTGCTGGGGTTACAGGTGTGAGCCACCACGCCCAGCCAGACTTTACATTTTTGCTCTTCTTCATGTGTTTAAGCAATGTAGGAAAGGTGTGTCTCTCTCCTACATATTTGGTTGCAAATTATTATTTTTATCATAACTTTCCATGACTGCAAAGACTTATATTGAAATACTAACATTTTTAGAAAAAATAACTGTTACACCCTTCTTTTAAATATAGGCAGTATCTCCTAAATATTCGTATGGCATCATTTCAGGTTTAGTGCCAGTGAAGCAGGGATGGCTCTCATCCTTGTCCTGGACAGGTGGTGAACACGTCTGAGGGTGTTAGGGATGAAAAGGATTCTAGAGAAAATGAAGTTCAGAAAAATGCTACAGCGTCAACACTCCTGATGGCTCAGTGGACAAGAGAGTGTGGAGAAAACCCAGTCAATACTCAGCCAGAAAGTCCACGCAGAGGCGGAGACTCAGCGACAGTCTCTTGCTGTAAGCAAATTGTTTTCCTCTGATTCCCACATAAGCACAGGATAAGTGATGCAAACATCCAGTAGATATAAAAGATCTCTCATTAAACATAAAACAAAATTTCTACTAAAAAAGATTATCAGGGGGCCAGGGATTTAGCTCAAGTGGTACTGCCCCTACTTTGGAAGCACAAAGGCCCAAGTTTGATCCCCAGTACTACAAAAAAAAAAAAAAAAGATTATTAGTTTAAATCATAGGATTCTTTCTTACTGATACAAAAATAATGGTATCTTAGATTTAATAAAATAGGAGAATACTGTACTGTAATGTCCACTGGTATTCATTTTTTACATGAGATGAAAAGAATTCATCTCTTATTATGCTAATACATACATGAGATAGAATTTAACTTTTTAAGCAAGAAGTTCGGTGCCCTTCACATTGTTGGACAACAATTACCACGATCCATCTCCAAAATTTCATCATCCCACTCTGGAACCCATCACATGGTAGCACCCCATGTACCCCTCCCCCAGCCCTTGGTGATCACAGCCAGGCTTTCTATTTCTGTGCTTCTATAATCCCTAGCACCTCCTATTGGTAGATTCACACAATCTTGCATTTCTGGCTTATTCACTTAGTATAATATCTTCAAGTTTCACCCATGTTGCAGTGTGTATCCTGTTTCCACCCATGTTGCAGTGTGTATCCTGTTTCCCTTCCTTTTTTAAGGCTGAATGATTTTAAGGCTCAATACAATAACATTGTGTAAGATACTACACTGCACTTATACACTCATTCATCCATAGGTGTTTGGGCTGTTCCCAAACTTTGATTACAGTGAATGATGCTGTGAACACTGGTATACAAATATCTGTTTGAATCCCTGTTTTCAATTCTTTTGGGTACATATTCTAAAATGTTTTTGAAGCAAACTGTAATACTGTGCTCCATTTTTTTGAGGAACCTTGATTCTATTTTATAAACTTCTTTTATAGCAATTTCTCTTCAATGCCGCTGACATTTTTAAATGTCAAATTTTGAACCTAACTTTAAACTACTTGTTGTTTAAAATATTTTCTTGATTATCCCTCCAGAATTTCCTATAGAATTAATGTAAATTAAAATATAAATTGTTTAATATTATAAGAACCTAAGTGTTACCAATTTATTCTACACTGACTAATCATTCAACAGTAGAACACAGTTGAATAAAGCAATATAAATCTATTGTAGGGCTGAGGATTTAGCTCAAGTGGCACCACACCTACCTTGGATGTACCAAGACCTGAGTTCAATCCCTGGTACTGCAGGAGAAAAAAAATCTACTGTAAATTTTCTAACTTATAAATTCTCATCAAAGTGATGTCTCAATGAAAGGATTGGGTGCTCTGCTTCTTCCAATTAGTCCATATACCTGTGAGTGAATATTCTACTCAATCAACCCATTGATTGATAGAATGATGATAAACACAACTGTTCAGAAATTGAATTCCAAGCCACTGCACCCAAGGAAGCCGTCCTCCACGGCTCTCCGCAGTAGGCACTGCCAGAGTCTCGGCAGGGTTCCACCCCACACACGCGCACGTACGTGCCACGCCGTTTAATTCCACAGGTGCCTCTGCCTCCCGCCTGTCGACCAGGCTTTGGTGTCACCTTTACGCCCACTGCAGAAGGTGCAGCCCAGCGCCAGACCCCAGCCGCACACAGAGTCTCAGACCTCTCCAACAAATGCTTACGGGGTCTGGGTGCATCGGCGAGAAGCGCAGAGGGTTAGCGCTCCATGGCACAAATTTGACGGGTGAAACACAGGACATGTTTAGCGGCCTGTGAACAAATCCCTGCCTTTCTTCTTCCCGAGAGACTAAGAACAATGGCTTCGTAACTCTGTCCAGACACGCAGCAGTTCCCCATTAACTAAACAAGCAATCATGTTTCTTATAAAACTGTGGCCAATATAATTACTCACCATCTTATCCTTTGCTTTCCATCCTTCAGGGCCCCACTTCTCACTGTCAATAACCTAAAATTCCTCAATTCACTCACACCAAAAAATAAATTATATTTATATATAAAATATAAATAAGTAGATGAAAATAAAAAGTTTTCTTATAACCAGTTAACTGAGCATCCTAAACTCCTAAGTGATACTGCTTAAAAAAAGCACATGAAAGGGCCAGAGATTTAGCTCAGTGGTTCCGGCACCAGCCTTGCAAGCGCAAGGCCCTGAGTTCGATCCTGGTAACCACATACAATGCTGGGCATGGTGACTCACGCCCACCAGACATCAATACCACATACCACATACCACAGTGCCAGGCGTGGTGGCTCATGCCTGTCATCCCAGCACTCAGGAGGCAGAGACAGGAGGATTGCTGAGTTCCAGGTTTGCCTGGGCTATATAGTGAGCTCAGGGCCAGCCTGAACTACAAAGCTAGACCCTGTCTCAAAAAAAAAAAAGCACATGAAGGTAGGTCACCCAAAATCAGCTATACTGATTACTGCTTTAAATGGACTTTTTCTCTGTGCTTTTGAGAGCAAAGAATTAGATACCAACTTACAAGAAGTTGTGTTGTCCACCATTAAAGTATTCACTTTCCTCACAATTTTAACAATATTTCAAACTGTTCCTTTGTCTGTTGAACTAAAATTTTATATGCCCAAAGGCAATGTGCTGAACAATACATTGTACTAAGATTTGAACAACTGAAAAAAATCAGACTTCCTGTAATAAACTGATAGAATGAAGGCCAGTAGCTTGACCACTGGGAGTTTTCACGTAACTTTCCAGTCACTGGCTAACACCTGTTCCTTCCCGTCCCTTTCAGCTCCTTCCTAGACATCTGCTACGTTCACAGTGCTCGTACCCTGAGTCCACAGTCTACCCCTATCCTTGCTGCTGTCGGCCTCGTGGGTAGCTGAGTACAAATTCTGCCCCTTATTTTGTGGTCTGATTCCTTAATTCCCCTCAACCTCACTACCATGGGGCATCATCTAACATGATTCCAGTACTGAGAAGCTATGAGCATCAAAGAGAACACAGAGAAAATGCAAAGCAGAAGAAAAACTCTAATCTTCACTGTTCTTCCCAATTCAAAGAAAACATAAAATAAAACAAGCCAAAATGTCCCTTGGGTGCCGTACTGGATACGTTTGTTACCTCCTCTCCTTTGTCTGAAACCAATCCATTCTTCTTTTGCCCAACGAAAATATAATTCTCTGCCGCACTGGAAAAGCCAGTCCTGTACTCAGAAGGGCTAGCCATCTTTTAATATCTGTCCTTCCTCCCACGGGGACAGCCCAAGGCCAAAAGCAGCCACCAGCACTACCTGTCCCCACTCCCAAGCTAATTAACCACGAATGACATCAGCAGAGGACCCGCCAAACCATCAAAGTAGGATTCGTTACCCTAAGTCTAGCGCCATTCGAAATCTCTCTGCCAGTGAGCTATGCGCCTCTTCATTACCGTGGGAATGAGTACACTCACAATGGTGGTAAGTGGTAAGAATACACTCACAATCATCCAAAGACAGAATTGTTTTCACAGACAGTACAGTCTACATTCATACTAAACTAGTGTGTCTACGAAGATAAGAATCCGCTGTAGAAAATAAAACCTAAAGAACTGTATTCAACAATGGAGAGTTGTGTTTCTTTGACACGATGTGCAAGTGAGCAGGACACAGGCATGAGCTGGAAAGGTGGGGGCCTGAGCCCCGTCTGACTCACCACCTCCCCTCCCCAGGCCCCGCCTGCCTCTTCACGTTTACAGGACAGTCATGTGGGCTTCGAGCGTCATACCTAACACCCAGCCAAAGGCCTTCCCTGTGGAAGGGCACTCTGGGAACTCCACGTTCTACTTATACCTACGTGGCACTGACCACAAACTTTCCTTGCCCATATAAAGAAGTGGTGTTTGCCTCATTATAACAATTGTTATCGCAACACCGGAGGCTCTTTATAAAAAGTAGGATCCATCGCGGTGTCTTCCGGAAGACAGAGCAGCTCTCTCTAAGGTTTGCCTGAAGCCTGCGAGAAGCACTGAAAGGTTCAAGTCTAAGTTTAATTCTCAGCCGTGGGCCTCCGTGTCTCATTAACCCTTACACTCTGACTGGAAATAGGTACAAAAACTCACTGTGTTCTTGTGGAAAAAAAAAAAACAAAGCATTCACAGGAGAGAGAAGGTAAGCAGTGGATAAGCTCATTTTAGGTTTAATCACATCTCCCTGTTTTCTTATTTTTACTTATCTTAAGTTTAATACATCTAATGAGAGGCAGCTCCTTTTTTTCTTTTTATACTACACTGGATGCACTTCCAGGGGAAACAACAGAAAAGCAAATTTTAAATACTCAAAAACTGTAGACTGTTCTGCATGGAAGTGAGTAAAAAGAGAATTTTCAATGAAAGGAACATTAAACAGGAAGTCGGTGACTTCTAAAAATGCGAGTTGTTTTCAGCTAATCACCAATCTTGAACCTCTCTACTTTTTCAAGAAGCGAAAATTATCCTTATCATCCATTCCACTGTTACAGCACAGAATATATGGGAAGAAATTCTTTTTAAGCCTGGGGGAGTCTACGTGAGTCATTTTTCAAAAAGCTCACCGGAGCAAATTTTCAGTATCTCTGTGTAGCATAGATCCAGTCAGATGAAACTATAAATGTTAATAAGCTTTAATGATTAAAGTAAGAATTTTCAATAAATAAACTGTTCACTGCTACACAAGGATGAGGGAAATTTGGGGGGAAAAAGGTAAATGGCTAACAACCTCTCGGAAAAGAAAACTCAGAAAAAAATTAGAGCACATATTTCTCTTAAACAGACATCATATATCTAATTATTTAATAAAATTAAGCTTAAAATAATATGCCACACTGTGCATGCTTTTACTCTGTTATATGTGGATAAATTTACAAGACATTAATTATTTAAGTTACACGTATCCCATAGGTCTCGAGGTCACTCAAACCTGGGCGCAGAGACTGATGCATATAAGTAACATAATGCTAAAAACAATAGCCTGTAAACAAGGAAGCTATGTGTCCAAAACAAAGCAAAACAAAAAAACACCTACACATATACAGAGTCACGTCTTTATAGTAAAGGTTGTAGTCAGTGGTACGGGCAGCACAGAAGCCTGATAGAAAATGCTGATGAGCCAGCTGGTTATTTGTACAAGGAACAACATATACCTTTATTTTCAATCTCACATCACATATCCAGTCAAGTCCAGAGCAATTATAGGTCAAAATATGAAAGGCAGCCAGCAAACACAAGAGGGTGTCTTCATAATATTGGAATGGACAAAGATTTCAGAAAAAAAAAAAAAGAATACAGATAGGGCTAGGCGTAAAAGACAATAATTAATAAATTAAGAATAATTAGTAAAGTTAGGAAAATTGTTATTCATGTTGTGCTTCTTAGGTACTCTAAGGAAAGGCAATCCAAAGAAATAAAACACCGATTTCTAATAAACGTCCAATAAATTGTTCACATCCTTAATATATAAAGAAATTCTGCACACAGGTAATGAAGAGGTAACATAATAGCAAGATGACCAAGAGACTAGCAGATTCTTTATGAAACAGGATAAAAATAAGCAAAATAGACAAAAGAAAATGTACAAGAGAAAAGAAAATTAAAATCAACCACAGCATGACACAGTGCTCCATGTCCACCAAAATGGCTAAGATGAAAACGAAATAAGATACTAATAGCTGAAAACATGCAGCACAGCTGGTGGGGAAAAACTGGTTCAACCATTTTGCAAAATTGACTGGCGGCATCTACTAAAGACAAACAGAGCCTGACTCTATTACACAGCAAGTCCACTCCTAGGGAAATGCCCACGGAAATGTGCAAACACATTTACCGAAAGACAAAGACCATGACATTTAAAAAATGACTACCATCAATACTCCAACCTAAAAACTACCTAAACACTCACAGTAATATACTAAACAAAAAAGTGTTTTCAGACAACTAAATCTTTGCAACAGTAAGAATGAGCCAACTATAACACGGATGTAGTTACAACGTGTAACACCATGAATGAATCATGGCATTGAGTAAAGAAGTGAAATGTAGAAGAAAATAACTGTAGAATTGCATTTATGTCAGAAAACAGGAAACCACTCTAAGCAAGTGCGTAGGAGTACTAACAAGGAGAAGACAAATATGATGGTGATTTAAAAAAAAAGGGAACAAAGTTTATGTATATAGGGTAGGGGGTTGGTGGGGGAATGGGAAAAAATGAGAATTAAATTGTGTCATATACTGGTATAAATTCTCAATATTGAGTGTGATCATGATATGTGTATATATAATGTACCAATAAAGATTCAAATTTAAAAAAAAAAAAGTAAAGTACATCGTCCTCATCAGGGATAGTGGGATAGGACCAAAATGCATAAGAGCGTCCTGGGAAACCCAGTGATCAGTTTCTTCAGTGGAGTGCTGACCACATCAAGATGGTCAGTTTGTAAAGTTTACTGATCTGTACATTTAAGACATGGACGCTTTTCTACCTGTATATTGGTAATAAAAATATGTTAAGAAAATATTATGGGCTGGGCCAGAAGGCATAATTGCTAGCTGTGATTGTGAGCAAATGACTGCCTCTTAGAATTTCATGCTGGTAAAATGGAACAAAAAGTGTCTATCTCACCGCTCTATAGCGAAGATGAAAATCCTACCACAACGTAGAATGGAGCCCCCAAGTCAACTGCGTAGAAATGTCAAACATACTGAAAATGTGACCAAATGGTGAGGCTGGTTTTCAGAAAGTCAGCTGTGCCATCCAAAACTATCT
Source organism: Thryonomys swinderianus (assembly GCA_004025085.1). Lineage (NCBI taxonomy): Eukaryota > Metazoa > Chordata > Mammalia > Rodentia > Thryonomyidae > Thryonomys > Thryonomys swinderianus. The sequence goes on along the minus strand of PVIC010026512.1, from coordinate 8,828 downwards.
CAGTTTCGGATTTAGTTTGTCATTCTAAATGGCAAACGTCTGCTGTGGATTAAATATCCTATTTGACCTAGCTATTCCCTGCTAGCCATATATATATATATATATGAAAGAATTAAAATAATCATACCATAGCGATATATGTACATCCATGTTTATGGCAGCTGAGTTTGTGAGAGCGAAATCTTGGAAACAGCCTAGATACCCATCAACAGGGGACTGGACAAAGATGTGGTTTTTGTATAAAATGGAATATTACTCAGCCTTAAAGAATGATAGATTTGGTTTATTTACACTCAAGTGGATGTACCTTGAGGACATACTTATAAATGAAATAAATAGGACACAGATGTGTAAGTTCCATATCTTTTCTCTAGTATGAAAAACCCAAGGTGTAAATGAATGCCAAAATGTATGATAGGTAATGTGAAATAGGAAGAAAATATGCAAAAGGAACAGGAAAATTGTGAGTAAAGTAAAGAAGGAAAAGGAAACACTTGATAGTGAAAAAAAAAGAAAGAAAAGTAAAAAGCTCATGTATATATGGGATGGGTTGCAGGAAGGGCAGGAAAGGGGAAAAGGAGAATCAAGATGTGTCCTATAAGGTATAAGTTCTCAGTGTCAAATGTGATCACATAATAGGTATAAATAAGGTCAATTTTAAAAGTATCAGTAGAGGTCCTTGCAGGTTGTGTGGCTGTCCAGGATTCCCAGGATAAAGCGTGAACTGGCACCCGCTGTGCTTTGTATGGAGAGATGGGCTGGTGTGTCTTTTTCTCCTTTCAGCTTTTTGAGTCAAGATCGTCTCTGGCTTCCCAAGTCAGTGGTTCTCTCCTCCATTTTTCTTCTCTCTTTGAAAATGACAAGACATTTAGCCTACCTGTGTGTGATTCGTAGACAAGGAAAGAAACATCAACCTCTTAAATATCTGAATTTGTACTTGGAAGGATGAGACATCATTAGACATTTATATCTCTTGAATGAATAAAATATTCGATAGGTATTGGGCATTTCCACCATGCGTTGTTGCCTCGCCCTCCTCGTAGGTCCTCCAACCCTCTTCACGGGTTTTCTCAGCCATGCCCTGTGCCCCCCGGGCAGAGGCAGCATTTGCTGCCATGAGCTGGCTCCCATCATCCGCTGAGACACAGGCTGATGAACACAGGAGTTGTGCGTCCCAAAGCAACACACACTCACCACTGTAAAATAACAACTCAGCTTTAACATCCTAAGAAACACTGCATTCTGAGACCAGTATGAGTGGGCAGGGTCCCGGAACACAGACTCAAGTTACCATGAACATTTATAGCCACGGAACAAAGACCATAAATCAATACAGTTACCAAATGCCTTCATGGAGGCAAAAGGAAAGGCAGGCTACAGTGACAAAGGGAAATCTCTTCCATAAGACTGAGATTTTAGGGCTGGAGATTTAGCTCAGTGGTTCTGGAGCCTGCCTAGCAAGCTCAAGGTCCCTGGTTCGATCCCCAATAACCACATACCACAATGCTGGCCATGGAGACTCACACCCACCAGCAATCAGTTCCACATACCACAGTGCCAGGCATGGTGGCTCACTCCTGTAACCCCAGCACTCAGGAGGCAGAGGCAGGAGGATTGCTGAGTTCAAGGCTTACCTGAGCTACACAGTGAGCTCAGAGCCAGCCTGAACTACAAAGCAAGACCCTGGCTCCAAAAAAGACGGAGATTTTACTGTATTACCTTCTTAGCTATAGGATTAAGGCATATCCACTACGTTTAGTGATAACATCCTCCGCAGAGTTTTGCCTAACACCCACAAAGATGATAGGTCAGCGAGAGAGCCTGAAATAAATGGCTATTAAAAAGACTAAGATAACCTTAGCTCTCAAGCTAATATTCCTCTCCACCATCGTGGTGTTCGAGACAGCCAAGGTCAGTCTGCAAGATCTTTCATTGAGATAAAGCTTCTTCAGAGAACTTCAGTTCTATGAACCCTGTGGAATCAGCAAAATACCATAGCTAGGCCATGTCCCTTGCCCAGAAGAAAGGAGCAGGCCTTTCTCCACCTTTCGAAAGGAAACAAAGGAACCTGCCCTTCATAACAGTGCCTTATACAGCATTGAGGGTAAAAGCAACTCTAAATTTTGGGATCATCTGGAGGATCGCTGCTTCTCTTTAATGTGTAGAGCCACTCGGTAGCATAAGAGAGTCTGAGGGCTGGAACGCCATCCAGTGTGGAGCTCAGGCCTTCCCACAGAATGTCTCGTTTGGGGCTCAGCCTGACCGTTCATTTCCTAAAGGTGACCACAGTCCCCATGGCAAATGCACTCTGGTCTACTAGACACATCGAGATACGGCTAACTCTCAAGGGGGGAAAAACGCACATACTCAAACAGCAACTCCTCTGTCCATAATACTGGCTTATAAACCTCAGAGCTAGAGGGACATTCCATTCAGCTCTAAAGATGGATGTTGGTACCCGGTGGAGGCATGGAAGGACGGAATGAGTATTTTTGAACCCTGAACAGGTTGCAGTACTCAGCAATCTTTTGCCAATAGGTTTCCATCTCTCTCCCTAGAGAACGTGTCTTCCTGATTTTCCTCTTCTTCAGAGTTCATGCAGCTCCATCCCTTGTCTTCTGCTCAAGAAGAGACATCAGAATATATATAAATAAATAATATATAATTATATAAAATATATTTATATAATTATAATTATGTGTAATTATATATTTATACAATTATATAAAATATATATTTATAAATATATTTATTTAATATTAATATATAAATATATATGTTTATATATATAAAAGAAAATGGTGGGCCAGAGATTTGGCTCAGTGGTTCCGGCACCTGCCTTGCAAGCGCAAGGTCCTGAGTTCAATCCCAGTGACCACATACAATGCTGGGCGTGGAGACTCACGCCCACCAGCCATCAATACCACATACCACAGTGCCAGGTGTGGTGGCTCACGCCTGTCATCCCAGCACTCGGGAGGCAGAGGCAGGAGGATTGCTGAGTTCCAGGTTTGCCTGAACTACAAAGCGAGACCCTGTCTCAAAAAGAAAGAAAGAAAATGCCATCTAAGTACACCTGCAACCAACCACGCTGCAGCCTGCTGGGGCAGGAAAGCACTCACCAGCGTCTGTTCGTGCCCACTTCACCCAGTGGCTCCGAGCGCTGAGAAGGCCGCGCCTCCACACTTCTGTACAGTGAGAGCCGCCACCCCAGGAAGCCTCAATTCCTCAACACTCGTTGGCTTACCGAGGACAGAAGTCCACATCAAGCCAACCTGGAAAGAAAAAAGACTTGATCGAAAGTAGGTGGGAGGATTTCAGGCATGCAGGAAAGGTGTGAACAGGCTGAGCCTCAGAAAAGCTCCCTGCCCTCCCCCGTCTCTGTTTTTTATTAGTTTCCCTCTCTCCTAGGATCTGGCTTCCTGCGCATTGCAGAGAACACCTCAGCCACCGGGAAGTGCCGGGGCCCTCTCAGCCGCCGCGGAGGGGCCAGCGCCCGGACACCACACGGAAATCCTCAGGAGTCCGGTGGTCAGCAGCGCCGCTGTCCGGTGCCGCCCCCAGAATTACTCAGCATGAGCCCAGGGCCCTGGCTCCGGGGTACAGACCCAGCCTTGCAGCGGGACAATCCCGCGAGGGGGCCCTGCTGCTCTTTGTAACAAAGACAGATTTCTCTCCGGGTGAGGCATACTTTCTGTTCTGATGATGATATTTATTCAATGCAGGGGGCCAAGCTAGCGGAAGAAGGGACAAAAGAAGCCAAAATCCAAACCAAAAGAGAGAAAAGCAGCTAGACGTTAGTTTTAAATCAGAACTGAATTGAATATCAGAGCAGTCGGAAAGTGAGCGAAAGGAAGTTGTTTGTGAGCAGCTGATGGCTCGCCCTGATAAAGCACTGATCCGCATCTTTAATAATAACCAATAATAAGCACACTGCATGACTCTGCTCTCTAATATTATGGGTAAAATTGTGCAGGCCAAATCAAATGCAATTACTGCTTAAGGCAGAATGGGTGAAAACCCACAGCTCCCGCACATTAAAAAGATTCAGTGGGTGAAAGACCGAAAGGAGAAAGATGTAATAATGTTTTTTATGATTATTACTTCCATTGTTATTATTTTGGTTTGGGTTATTATAATTATTATTATGATAATTACTTTTTTATTGATACTTCCCCTTCCGTTTATCTTGAGATGGAAACAATAACTGCCCAGCTCGCCTTTATAAAAGTGCCAAGGGGGTAGTTGGAAGCAATGATGAAAAAGTCTTTTTCTTTTAAATTAGTCCTGCGATAAAAGGGGTGGTTACTCTTTCCACAGAGGTAGCCTCTGTCGTGTAAACTAAGGCCACACATTTTTTTTCCCAAAGCTGCTCACTCCAGTCGGAAAGTTACTTCCTCAGGAAACGGCATATTTGTGTGATTATGAATCAAACCCTCTGAACCTCCCTGCCTCAGTTCGTATAGGGAATCGATAAAGAGGGGTTGGCCCCTGTTTCTACGCTCGAGTGCCATTCTTTGCCCCTGTTCCAGCGCTCCGTTAACTTCCCTGACTGAAGAGCTCACATAGCTGGATCTTGTGTGATGGGTGTTTTTCTGAAAGGAGAAGAACCAAGATTAATTGATCTTTTTTCTCTGAATAATACTATTTGATGGAAATTTAATAGGAACTGGTAGATTGCAATATTATCAGGAAGCCGTAGAGAACTTGACATTTCAATTTGTTTCTGAATCACTCATATAGCCAAAGAGCCAGGAATATACATACGTTAATAAGCTTTCTGACAGCACTGAGGAAGAGAAAGAGAGAAAGAACTACACAGCTCACTCACCCATGGGAAATATAACAAGAAATAGGCTTGAGCTATACAGAGGGATTTCTTTCTCAGTCACCTTTACCAGCTGGAGAAAAATAAGTGTGGTACTGGAGAGATTATTCCACTCAAAACCCAAGTTTAAGATTCTCTGGACTCACAATACGTTAGAGGACTCAGCAAAGTGCCTTGATCGCCCCACCCCCACCTCCCCGTGCTGGGCGTTTGGCCCCTGCTGGGGGCCAGGACAGTGCAGGCACCTTGTGCTCAGGTCTCCTCCGCAGCCCGCCAGGTTCACTGCCGTTAACTGCGCCCATCAGCAGGCGCCCTTCCCCCTCCCGAGGTCTCAGGACCTTCTCAACTCCAGTCAACGCCAGTCACGGGAGGCGGCCACCCAAGTCACCCTCTTCCACACACTAGGGGCTTCACGTGCCGCCTTGAAAGCATTTGCTCTCTCGATGGAACGAAGCATGTCTGGCTATCAAGAATGATGGCCACCGAATCCCTTGCATGATGCCAGCCAAATCCCTGCCAAGTCCTACAGCATGGGACGCTGTGTCCTAAGATGCTGTTTAGAACGTGTCCTGTTCAGAAAAGTATAGTTTCTGTTCTGAATAAAGACAGATTTTTCCTCATACTTCTGACATGGGGCGCACAGATGAGCTTTCCTATGCAATCTTGGTAATTTCAAAATCCACTTTCTAAAAAGTGGGTCTCTTTTAGAATAAGAGCATTTAAGTGAAGATTTGATTTTTAAATTAATGTACACATAGCTTTTAAAGAAAACCAGAAGAAGGGGTCTGCGAACACTCACATGAACATCTATACTTGTAAACAGAAAATGATGAAAGCTGGATAATGACACCACATCATTTAAGATGCCGCCACCATGGGAAGCCACTGATGCCACCTCTGGCCTTCTGAGGCCTTCACGCGTGGGGCATCACACGTCACCCATGGCTCCTGGCGTGCATCCATCTGCAGATGCGTCTGTCCCGCAAACTGCACCATCGAATCTATTTCTTTCACTTTGGCTTTGTTTTCATTCCTATCACCCGTTTTTGTTAGGGTGAAAAGTGCCCATTCAACATGTCCACGCTCTGGGCCCTTCTCCAGCGCATAGGCCCCTCATGTGGGAAGACACCAGCTCCTGGGACGGATCCTGTGGCCCGGGTTATCCGGACAGGCCCAAGGATGGACTCACAGGACTGATCTTCGGAGACGAAGACAGAGAAGCATACTTCCGCTGAGGGGAGATGGGTGGAAGACAGCAGCTGGTGGCCAAGTGATGAGACCAGGATGAAGAAAAGCGACATCAAACAAGGAACACAAGTGATCACTAGACACCCAAAAGAGCCTGGAATCAGACTCTTCCTTCAGAGTTTCCAGAAAGAGTCAGCCCTGCCAACATCCTGACCTAAGGCCAATGAAATGATTTCAGACCTCTTTCCTCCAAAACTATGAGAAAACAAATTTGTGTTTGTAAGCTATCAGAGTTTTGTGATTTGTTAGAGCAGCAAAAGGAAATGATTATGCCATGTCTTGAATATTTTATTATCCTATAAATATACAAAGATCCTTAAAACTAAAAGGAGGCTTTTTAGCATCTGGCTTATTAGGGAAGCTATTTATTTAGGAAGCTTATAAATAACACTGGCATTCAGGATGATAATGAAGGAGCCCATCTCATAGTAATACAGATAATGGATCAAAAATATTTTACCAAATACCTACTACACGCAGGGCGTTATAAGAGCCAGTGGCATACGGCACATAGCCCCTGATGGCAGAAGTCAGCCCTGGGCTGCATGTGTGGAAGGTGGAAGATTTGTGACTGCAAAGAAGACCAAGGGAGACACAGGAGACTTTAGGCAGCTGGTGCTCTCTGTTTCGAGAAGTGGAACTGATTATGCAATACTTTTGTTCTGTAAAATCTCACCGACCTATGCACATATGAACGTCATTCTATGTCTAACATATTTAGTTGGAGTCTACTTGTGTATAGATGCTGTTTGGCGTAGGATGGCATTAGTCAGCTTTTCTCTACTGCAACAAGTACCTGGGCTAATCAACTTAACGAGAGCAAAGGTATGTTTCAGCTCACAGATCAGGAAGTTTCGGTCTATCACCAGTTGGCCCCTTTGCTTTTGGTCTGTTGCATGATGCCATATCATAGCAGGGAATCCCGGTGGGGTAAAGATATTTGTCTCATGGTTGGGACATGAAGTAGAAGAACAAGGGGCTGGAGTCCCAATATCCCCCAAAACCATGCCACAATAATAAAAATCCTTCCATTAGGGCCTACCTCTGACAGCAGCCTAGGCTAAGCATTTCATGTAGCCTGATAAAACCATTGCAAGTCAAAACCAGCCTGTGTCCAAAATGTATCCAAAACACTTGAGCTACCAAATGTCATAACTCTGTAGCACCATGTAAGACAGAACAGTCTTAGTCATTTGCTCTCTTGCTTAGAGCAGGGATCTGCAGCTCACTGCAGCTGCCCCCCGCAACAGTAGGAGAGACACACAACTAGCTCAGGAAAACAGCAAAGTTCAAAGGTCAGGACTCAGTTTCTACTGTCCGCCTTCGCGTCGTGGTAAAGCCAAACAGTCACTAGTCGAGCCATTGTAAACTGGAGACCGTCTTTACATTTTCATAAATTCTAGCTATTGTTCCGAATGCAGGTGGTATTAAAAAAAAAAAAGGTTTGCAAAATGAATTCATAAATCATATCCTGTAACTTCTCTAACCAAAACCCTCTGATGACTTCCCATCAAACGTGAGAGCAAAGGTCGACGTCCCTGCTGGGGCATCCGGCCTCGAGCGATCAGGAGCGCAGCTCACCCTGAGCTCAGCCCTGCCCTGTTTCACCTGCGGCTGCACGGTGAGCATTCACGCCCCCTGCTGTTGTTCCTCCGGGATGGTGCATTTCCTGTTTCATTGTTTCTCCCCTAAAACCTCTGAAAGACGTATTCCTTCCTCTCTTAAATTTTGGTATGAATTATATTTTCAGTGAACATTTTTCTACGACTTCATTTAAAATTACAACCTTTGTCCCAGGACTTATTTTCTTCTTTTTCAGCTTTATTTTTTTTTCTTACAAATTATATTATCTTTTCATTTACTACATTGTTTGATTGGTTCACTTTTTTCTTTAGGTAGCTCCTCCACACTAGAATGTAAGGTTCCTGAGGGCAGGGATATGTGTCCGTATTGTTCATTCCTGTATCCACAGGGTTAGACACATGGCAGGTGCTCAACAAATACTTTCTCAACGGATGGCTATTACCTACTGCAATCAGGGTCTCGCGTTGTAGTTCAGGCAGGCCCTGAGCTCACTATGGTGCCCAGGCAAGCCGCCGCGAACTCAGCAATCCTCCTGTCTCTGCCTCCCGAGTGCTGGGATGACAGGCGTGAGCCACCACGTCCGGCATTGTGGTATGCGGTGTTGATGGTTGGTGGGCGTGTCTCCACGCCCAGCATTCTATGTGGTTACCGGAGATCGAACTCAGGTCCTTGCGCTTGCGCGGCAGGCGCTGGAACCACTGAGCTAACCCTCCGGCCCCCTGCAACTTTTTACTTGTTACTTATGTGTACATCTGCCTTCTCTAATAGGCTAAACACAACACTACAGTGTATCGGTTTCCTAGGGCTTCCTAACAAACTACTACAGACATGATTGCTTAAAACAACAGAAACTTCTTATTCATTCACAGTTCTGGGGGCCAGAAATCTGAGATCTCCCTGTCATCAGGGAGATTTAAAGGCCCAGCGGAAAATTCTTCTTCGGCACTTCCATCTTCTGGTGCATCCTGATCTTCTTTAGACTTTTACAGCATTTAACTACAGTCTCTGCTTTTCATTCCATGTGGTGGCCTCCTCCACGGCTCTGTCTTCTTCTCCATCTTTTCCTAGACTGGCTTTTGGATTCGATCCAAGATGCTCTCATCTGAAAACACTTCCCTCAGTAACATCTGCAAAGACCCTTACTCCAAGAAAAATCTCGGATCACAGG
>PVIC010026511.1:0-24491 GCA_004025085.1 Thryonomys swinderianus | reverse complement strand
AAGTCTTTTAACCACAGATTTAGTATATGTAATTAATATAAAATATTCACTTTATAACGAGATTCACAAAGCCCATCCTCCTTTTTAAAATAACCACCCAAACTAAACGGTAGGGTTTTTACCAAAAAAGGTAGTACTTTTCCATATGAAATAGACATGCTAATACAAATTTCTATGATGGACATAAAATTTAAGTGAAACAACACCAAATTACCCATTTCTATGATCATATTGCCTTCAAGAGAGTATGTTTAAATCTTCACTTGATCTTAGCCAAAAGGCCGAGAAGCGATGAGAGTATGTTTAAATCTTAAAGCTATGAAAATAAACTCCCAGAAAAATTTTTCTTCTGTGAAGTAGGGAAAAAGTAGGAATGAACTGCTATCAGTTGAGTCTGAATGTAAAATGACTCAAAAAAGTGCTTCCCAGACTACTTTCCTCTTCTACAGTCCAAAGGTTATGTAGGAAGGCATGCCACATCTCTTAAAACCTAATGAAAATAGGAAGATGTGTCCTCGAAGGAGTTGATGAGTATAAACAGATGATCTCCAGGGACAGATAAAGCCTGTGATCAAATCTATTGTTTCTGAAACAGAGAAACATGGACGTTTTACCTTCCTGAATCTCTAAAACAAAGGTAGTAGGAATGTCAGTCTCATGGTGGCTAGGGAAATAGATAAAGATACACATACAAACACTTAGCACTCTGTGCAGTAAACACTCACTAAAATACCAGCTACACAAAAAGGCATAATGACTATATAATTTTAAATTGCTCCTCAAATAAGTGAGACCCAGAAAGGAAGTGTTCCCTCCCCTGAAGTCAGAAAAGGACACGTGAAGGAACAAAAATTTGGATGGACAGCTGGTAATGGATACTGCGGACTGCACTGGTATTTAGAATCTTATTCACTACTATAAGATATTAATGTACTCTTTTTTCATACGTGTTTTTGAGAAGAGGCTACTATAGCCTTTGGTGATAATGTATTTACAGTCTGATTTTTAAAATCAACACAGACTTGAGGTTCATTCTACCACTCTCTTTCAAACAAAAGCCTATTTCTCTCACTTGTATTTTATTTGAAGACATTCATAATTAAATCGGTCTACATTCACTCATGTAACTAGGGTCCTTTATATATTGCATCCTATCATACATTTGGCATTCATCATCTCCATCTCCCCAGTAAAGGATATAATTTTCAAAAAATAGTTGTACAGTTGACTTGTGCATTCAGATTTAGACCCATTTTTCTCTTTTCATGCCATCTGGTATCACTTCACACCAACATTTTAGCCAGTTTGTACCAAGAGTCATACACTCAACTAGTGTGTATTATAGTATGGTTAAATTCTCTGAGAAGCAGGGGAGAAATCCAAAGACCTGAGTGCACATTACCCTTGACTTGGTTACATGAAGCATATTGTGTTGTCTTCCAATACTGGATCAATGAACATTACATATTAGTACTGCAAATTATACAGATGAATTTTATTACTTAAAAGCCCAGGAGTTATTTATTCCTTTATATTCTTTCTTTTGCATTTGCCCAATTTTCCCCTATAATATTCTTTTGTATCATCATGTTAATGGTATGACTACTCAAACTGAGTGTGCCGCTTTGCTCAAATGAGACATATTCGGCAACGTTTTTAAAAACTAAAACTGTGCTTTAAACACATTTACATCAGCCTTCTTAGCCCACCTTTAGAGAAGCAACCAAACAACTCTACTGTGCCAGACTTCTAAAAGCATCTTTTAAGGCAAGCTTTGGCAAATTAGATAATTATTAAGCAAAACAATACGATGCCCAACATGATGCATTAACAGTTCCTAATGTTATTGAACCGAATGACAAGAGAGGCACTTTGTTCTTACTTACTTGGCAGACAATTACTCTTCGCTCCAGCAATACTTCATGTGCGTACTTCCAAGGAAGACTCATGAATGCAAAGGTTCATTAAGGGAATGAGAGAATCGATTGTAAAATGGAAAAGGCCGGGTGAGGTCATATTTCAAAGAGATGAATATGGTACACTCCATTATGTTGTAATCAGCCTCTTGCTTTCATTCCACAAACTGTAATAGTTTACCCTAATTTTTTTTAAAAAAGAAAAGCAATCCCTGTCATCTTCTGACCACCTTCATCCTAAAGCCAGAGAAAATGTCTCACATGCTGCAGGGATCCTCTACTTGCCAGTCTTCAGACTTCACCAAACTGACGGTACTGACCATTTTTCTCCTTAATAAGAAAAACATTCAAATGCTACTATTATTGCTGCCCTGGCAAACCACACTTAATAGATGGAACTTGCCCTGTACATGACACTTGTAACATCAATCAAGACTGAATTTTATTTCAATTTATTATGGTTGCTGTCCAAATGAAAAAATGCTTATATCGTAAAAATGTCCTGCAATATAAATGTGCCAATGATGTAATCACAGATTTCAGGCAAAAAAAAAAAAAACCCTGATTTGGATTAAACATTTGCCTATCCTTCCTCCTAAATTTTTCATTGAAGTTAAACATAACAAAATAATGGAACCATTAAGAGGTGATGTTGGTTTGAAACTGAAGTCACATGTTAAATATTTTATATCTTTATGAGGGAGCATTATTATATTTTCCTTCTTTAAGAAGGGAGTTGATACTTCCAAATGATCTGTGATAAATGACTTTAATTTCACTTTCATTGAAGGCTCATCTGCAATTTTTTTTTTTTTTGCCTTGAAATGACCATTAATCAGGGAGCCACACTCCCCAGCTTATTAGTCTGGAATTTATCTTTGACCACAGCTGTTGGCCGACAGAAGCTCCTCTGAGTCTGCTCAGTTCCCACCAGGCTTTTGTCCCCAGTGAGGCAGAGAGACAGATGTCAAGAGATGCTTCTCAGCAAGGGCAAAGACAACCATGTAATGTTCTGCCTCTCCTATTACCAACTGGTGACTGAATCTTTCTAAAAACAGTATTGGTTTCTTGAGAAAGTCGAAAGCGAGGAAAATGCTTAGTTTCCATTCTAGTAAAAGGGATGCAGAGGAATCTTTCTGTTGCAAAGGGTAAAGGCAGTCCACGGGAAGGACCTGTGTCTACTCACAAGCACCCTGTGCTTGGTTTAATGCTGTCATTGTTGTCTTGAAGTCTTCCACGTGTTGTATCAAGAGACTCCACGTTTTACACTGAGACTCACAAATTAAGCAGCTGATCCTGATAGAAGGTCTGAGCTGGAATATGAGAATCTGCATTTGTACTCTAAGTCACATCATTGTTGATCTCGGGAACACCCTTGAAAAACTGTGTGCTAGATTCTAGAATGCTGAATAACGGATTGTCTAAGGTATCTTCAAGAAGTGATCATGAAACAATTTGGGCCCATACGCTATAAAGAAAAGTTGCAAAGGACTGGAGGAATGATGCCTTAATCCAGGGATAGAGAGTCAGAGCTACTGAAGTGTTGGGGTGCCAGGTAGCCAGCTAAGAATCAGGATTCTTACTTGGTATTAACTTCGGACTCTGTGGCTTTCCACTCCAAAGTAAAAAAAAAAAAAAAAAAAATATTCTGGCCGGGCGTGGTGGCTCACGCCTGTAATCCCAGCCCTAGGGAGGCAGAGGCAGGAGCATTGCTGAGTTCGAAGTTTACCTGGGTTACATAGTGAGCTCAGGGCCAGCCTGAACTACAAAGCGAGACCCTGCCTCAGAAAAAAAAAAAAAAAATCTGTTTTCAAGATCACAGAATGCCAAATAAACCATGAAGTCTAGTCTAGACCAGTTGAGTAAGTTGGACTAACATTCTAAAAGCCCATTTTACTTTTCCTTACTTTTAAGAGCTGTCTCTATGAAAACAGAAGGTAGCAAAATGAATAGGTTTTGAACAATTAAATTCAATACTTTTCTTCTTTGCAATCTATAGTGAAAATTAGCAAAGTAAAGGGTTTTAGAAGTCCAGGGGTTTATCTTTTTTCAAAATTTTGATTAACCCAAATCCTATCAAACTTGACAAAACAAAATTTTCTTCCAGAAAAAGTTAATTATCATTTAGCAGAATGGTATGATGGAATCCTCCGGACAGAAGTGCTTCTGGTTTTAAGACTTCATTCAACAGCAAAAGCAATGGAAGACTAAGTAAAAGACAAAAGCTTCATCTTGTACCCGTGATATCTGTACTAAATAACTTGACAGCTTAGAGCTTGTGATTTTCTATCTTCTATATGATTTTTGTAGTTTGTATTTTATGACATTTGCAAATAATAATAACATGGTCATTTTGGATTAATGAAACCTTTATTAAAGTAGAAATGGGATATTTAAATCTAGGCAAATTCTCCCCCTTTACAGAAACATAATTCAAAGAAAGAAATTTCCTTTGCAAAATGTCATGACCAAGGACTATACATGCTGTCCAAAATTAATAGCCTTAACTTGGGCTGTAGAAATCACCCCTGAGCGTTTCACTCTATGTATTTATTTTACTATTAGATTTTTTTAGCAAAGTTCATTTTGGCTACATTTAATTGAGTTAAACAGCTATGCCTAAGGTTAGAAATTATAAAATGATGGATACAGACAACTAACCAAAATGGCAATACCCTGGTTTATGAAGGAGAAGAGACAGGGCCTGATGCTGGCTTTACACGTTTATTTAATTAGCAGCAGTCTAATTTAGACATAAGTGTCAGAGACAGACTTCAGGGATGCCAAATCAGACAGCCTCTGACTTCCAGCTGTTTTCTATGAGCTAAACTTACAGACAATGCCTTCTCATTCAGACAAATCAAGATGTGTTATTTTCCTGAAAGCCTAGTCAGTGGTTGGACAAGTTCAACATGTGCGTTTTTATTTTTTTTATTTTTTTAGTTCAGTCTCCATAACACCTCAAGAACTCTTAGGTTAGTACAAGAAGTCTAATACAGAGGTTTATTTTTGCACTGTAAGAGTATATACACAAGCCCCATTGTAAGTTCAAGATTTAGTTAAATGAAACAATCTAAATTATGCTGGCAACTTTAAAGAAACACTGCGAAAAAGGGGAGGGAAGATAATGTGTGATATTGTTTCCAATCCCTTCTTTACTGTAGTAAAATATACAAAAGTCATGATTTTAACCATTCTAAAGTGCACAGTTCAGTGGCATTAAGTACAATCATAGTGTTACACAGTTAATCCCTGCCCCGATCTTTATCATCCCAAATGGAACCTCTCCACTCGTTCAGTAATAACTCCCCATTCCTTTTTATCCTCCGTGTCAGTTTGATTTTCTGTTTATACATCTGAAAACCATAGGTATGTGACATAAGTAGAATCACACGGTATTTTTCCACTTATGCCTGAATTATTTCACTCTGCATAACATAGTCAAGGCTCCATGTTGACAGCATATATCAGTCTATCATGCCTGTTTAAGACTGTGTAACATTTGGTGGGACAGATACGCCTCACTGTGTTGAGCCGCTCACCTTTCAGTGGACATGTGTTTCCACCTTTTAACTACTGTGAATAATGGTGTATGATGATGGGCGTACAAAGATCTGTTTTAATCTCTGCTTTCAGGTCTTTTGAGTTTGTACCTACTAGCAGAATTGCTAGGTCATATGTTTGTTCTAAGTTTAATCTTCTGATAAACTGCCCTATGTGTTTTCCCAAGCAGATGTACTTTTTTAGATTCCCATCACCAATGCAGACAGTTCACAATCTCTTTATGCTTTCACTGATACTCTTTTTTTGGCTGCATTTGGTAAAAGCCATTCTAAAGAGTTCAAAAATCTCTGTTAAAATGCCAACCTGTATTACTATTATATATTTAAAATAATACTATGTATATAAAAAGAAAAACACTGTGTAAATTTTGTATTAAGCTTAGTGCAATATCAATATTTATATAAGTGAGGATTCTTTAACCTACAACAGCAGTTTTCAGTGCATAGACTGGAACCAAACTTTAGGCCCCTAACCCAGACTTACTAAAACACAAATTGTGGAGTAGGATTCACCAGTCTAGTTTTTTGTTTTTTGTTTGAGACAGGGTCTCACTTTGTAGTTCGGGCTGGCTCTGAGCTCACTATGTAGCCCAGGCAAGCCTCAAACTCAGCAATCCTCCTGCCTCTGCCTCCCCAGTGCTGGGATTACAGGTTTGAGCCACCACTCCCGGCTCTGTGGTATGTGGCATTGATTGCTGGTGTGCGTGAGTCTCCACGCCCAGCATTGTATGTGGTTACCAGGGATCGAACACAGGACCTTGTGCTTGCGAGGCAGGCGCTGGAACCACTGAGCTAACCCTCCGGCCCCCTTTTTTTTTTTTTTTTTTTGTGGTACCGGGGACCAAACTCAGGCCCTTGTGCTCCCAAGGTAGGTGCGGTGCCACTTGAACTAAATCCCTGGCCACCAGTCTGTGTTTTAACATACCCTCTAGGTGGTTCAGTGTCCAAAATATTTGAGAAGCAAACTTGCTCAAGATTGATTAAAAAAGAAAAGAATTCCAAGTATGCAAAGATTCATTGATTCTATCAACATCATAAATTAGCTCTGAGATTCTGTTTCTTTGTCTCAATGAACAGATAAAACCAGCCATTTAAATGTTTGATTACACCAAGTAACTCTCGTGAAAATGCTGTAGCATATCACTGGCAACCAACAGGCGATAGTTTTACTTCTTATAAATAATGTAGTAGGGCAAGTGGACAATTTCAATACCTCTTCTGGCTAAAGCAAAGAGTGTCTCCACACATGTCCTTCAACTCATTTGAGAAGCCTCTCCTGACTCATCTTTTATCCCAAATATTTGTCTCAAACCTCTGCTCTAGCTTGTGTCATATTGCTTTGTTCATTTTGGACACTAGTCGCTGTGACAGCAAATATTAAATCTTTTTTCATGTTTTTTTCTCCTCTGACACTTAAAGCGCTATTAATATAACATTCATGTTAAATAATTCTTTTTACTGGTATGTTACCATTACTAGCCAAAGGTACAATGGCTAAGTCACAGAATTTTTAGAATAATTTTAATCAAAATGAATTATATTAAATATACTAAGCTAAAGTTGTACTTGAGCTACTGCCATCAGTGACTTTTTCAAAAGTAAATGGAAGCACCAACATTTTTCCTGGAAAACTTCACATGACTATATGCATGAAAACAGTTTTATGTAGGTAGGCTAGCATTTTTTGCTTCACTAGGGTAAGGTCTTTGAGGCAAAATGCTATATTTTGTTCATCTCTATATCCCATAGCATCTTGCCTCAATGCTTTGAAAATTTAAATGAATATTAGACAATCTATTCTAACTATTCATAACTCATTTTGAGATGGTGTTGAATATACCCATGTGTCCCCAGGTCAGCCTGGGACATCTCTCTCCACAGTCCTTCATATGGGAACAAAGTTAGAGCCTTACTCTTCAATTCTTCCTAAATTTACCCCTTCTAAAACGCTTGACCACCTTGTTCACCCTTGTTCTCTCCATTGTCATTTACCAGAAAATGGTCTTTTCTATAATTTCTTCTCTATCTGCTCATCTTCATCTGAATTTTATCCAATTAGTGGTTCCAGTATTATATTTACCCACAAGAAGAAACTGATGAAAGCTAAACGTATATTTAGTATTTAGTATTATCCAGAAACTTAGAGAGATAGAGGTGGGCAAGAGCAGACAGCATTTACAGAATATTCGCCATATGCTGTAAAATGCAAATGCACTTAATAAATGATCTAAAAATAAAGCTGTTGTTCCTCCCATTTGGAAGAACAGAATATTGAAGACTATGAATCTAAATAACTTGCCCAAGCCACTCAGCCAGTAAGTAAAATTCCTAAGATTCCAGTGGACAGGACAGACTAAACTCATGGCAAGTATTATCTAGGTATACAATATGCAATCTCTGCTAAAAAACAACCAAAGCCCTGCTTGGAGACCAATCTAAATTAAAGGCAGAAATTTTTGTAGACACGGAAGTTCAAAAGTGAGACTTATCAACAAACACTAAAATGTATATAGTTCTTGATAGAATTATTTCATATATTTAGAACTTCCCTTGCTTAAAATCAAATTTTATAGGCTATATTGGTCACAACTTTTTCTTTTTTAAATACAGATTTATACCGGTGCACGGAGCTTTCCCACATCTAATTGTGGTGGCATGATCTACCAGCTGCTAATGAGTGTCCATCCAATAATACTCCATCCAATAATACTCCTCATTATGTCCACTTCACAGATGAAAAAATTCAAGTTAAGGGTAATTTCTGCAAAGTCATACAGCTGCCATATGAACACAAAGACAAACCACATCTATCGGACTCCACAGCCTCTCCGCACATAACACATTTGTCTGCAAGAGCATTTAAGAAGTAACTATCCCAATAACTCGAGGCCAGACATAAAGAGAACAGACAGTTCTCTACTCAAGAACTCAATTAAGGTTAGCGCTTAGATCTTTCTATTTTCCCATTCATTTTATTTTCCTATGTTCTATGGGGACCCACACTTCAAGGTTACAGTCAATTGGAAATGTAACAGTCACATTTTTCCATGGTGCTATCCAAGAAACACAAGTTCAAATTCTCAGAAAGCCTGAGAAGTAGTCAACATGAAAGTGGGTCACAAGTGTATTTCTCATGAGTTGAAATCCTCCATCAGTAACTGAGAAAGTCAATTTTAGGAACTTCACCATCAGGCATGGTCAATGCCCCTACAAATTCAAAATAAGCTCAGCACCAAGAGGGAAGAGAACAGAGCTACCTTAGCTCTCATTGAACTACTTCAGACATTGCCAGCAAGGCAACTATTAGAGATTAGCTGCTTTTAGAGTATATGAAACTGAAGTACCTCCCACAATGAATGAAAAAGTACACCCATGTTAAGACAAATAGCAGTAAAATTTAAACACACACAGGTTACTCTAATTCTTCACCATTTCATCTGGTAATAGAGAGCTGTTATAAATGTAATTATTGTGTATACTACCAAGCACATTATAGTAATGAATGTGCTACACAAACACTCATTATTAAGAATTTCTTTCATGGCAATCCAAGAAACTCTTTGGAGTTTTCATTTTGTTTTTCTTTTTTGATTTATAATGTGTCTATTCTGAGCCTCAAGCTAACCTCTTTGAATGGTCCGGCAAAATTCAATAGCTCTGTTAATAACATGAAACTTTTGTCTCTAAATCCTTTTTCTCCTCTTGGACCACATTTTAAAAGTTTACAACATACACTCTAAAAAATTAGAATTTAAGTCCTCACTACAGAAACTTCTAAAATCTATATATATTTATACCACATACAAATTCACACATAGGGTTTTAAGAGGAAACTAAATACATTTGGAAAGAAGAGAAAGAAGAAAGGAATTTAGTAGAATTTGAAAACAGATTTTCTAAGCACATGTATGTTAATGAACATTTCAGAACAGTAAACTTGGCAAAAATCCATACTATTTAATGTCATCAACTAAATTTCTTTGAAAACAGTAAAGCTATGGCTTTCTTTCTGCTATTTCCTGTACTGATTTTCTTTCCTTTAACAAACATAAGATAGTGGAAAATGTAAACACTGCAGTAACTGGAGAATGCAAAAGAATGCTTTCTCCACAGACCAAGATTTTTCACTCCTGACTTGGTTCACCAAGAAAGGACTCAGATTTAAAGCCGTGATGCTGGCTCTCTTAATGAAAATTCAACTATTGAGGATGAATTAGTCAAGGAAGATAGAACAAGAAAAGACGGTAATTATGGTTTTTGGTGATAGCAGACTAATCAGCAGTAAAAGGAAGTCAAAACAAAGGACAAGGCTGACAGGTAGGTGGATTTTGATGGATCCACCCGTTTGGTGGGCCGGGTTGTGTGCAGGCAATCCTCAGGGAAGCAGCACGGTATGGTCTCATTGTGCCTTCAGCGGATTATCCCATCTTCACTTTGAAAATTCCCAAAAACCCTATTATCCAATTAGAGAAGGAAATTCACAATATTATCAAGAGGAAATTAGTGTGACAGTTGCTGTTTTCCAGTTCAGTAAGATTAAGGCTGTTAGCTTCAAAGTAAGGCAAACTTGCTAAAAAGCACAGGAAACAGAAGCACCTACCTAAGGCAAAGTCTCTCTACGTGCCTGCCACAGAAACCCTAGGAGGAGGGGTAACCCATCGTCAGAAACAAGAACATGAGCACTTTCATTCTGCAATCCTTCTTCTAATATATGAATACACACTAGGTCAGGTTGCACCCATAGATTAACTGCTATATTTCTATATTACAAATAGTACTAAGCTAGTAAAATAGGGCTAACACAATCCCAACAGTATAATGAGATCTGTTTTCTTCATTTTACACATTAAAGCAGAAAACAAAACTTGACTCCCAAGTAGCATTTGTTAACATTTAGACCCAATTCGGGTTGGCTGTAAGTCCTTAGCTTTTAGCTACTGTGTACAATCAAGAACAAAAGCTGTAATTGGATGAGTTTAAATCTCATCTCTACCCCTAATACCTATGTAAGTTATTTAACCTTTCTGAACTTAATTCATATTGTATTTAACGAATCAATAAATATTACATATTTACCTAGTAGTTATGAAGGAACTACACAAGCATTTTCTATCATTGTTCTCATTAAAATTAGTATGGCTTGCCGGGCGTGGTGGCTCATGTCTGTAATCCCAGCACTCGGGAGGCAGAGACAGGAGTATTGCTGAGTTCGAGGCTTGCCTGGGCTACACAGTGAGCTCAGGGCCAGCCTGAACTACAAAGCGAGACTCTGTCTCAAAAAAAAAAAAAATTATTACGGCTTACAAAAGAAATGTATATTCCATGTAGAACATTCATCTATTAGGTTTCAAGATTGTTGAAAAGGGTTTCAGTTCTTTCATATATCAAAGATTGGTTTTACAGCCCTCAAACTGGCAGCGCTTAGTGCATCAATCAGTAAGCAAGAGCCACGGAATGCAGCACATGCTTTTATGTCATGGGCACTTAAGTGACATGGACAACACACAACATAGAAACCACCCATGAGAGGTGCACTGTTTCAAACTTACTGTTGTGAGGTCATCAGCCTGCTCCTCTCGCATGTCAAAAGCTGAACTTCGCTGATCATGGCTGGCAAAACCAAAAACTGACAGAGCTGCTCCCAGGTGAGAGTACCTACCTCCCAGGTGGCCAGTAGTATAGACAGATTGCAAGGCAAACATTAAAAGAACAATATAAGACTTAAGGCCTCACAGTTTACAAACAACCATAATAGTACAATCCTGAGCAGTAGGAGCTATTCAAATTATCAGATTATTCTTGAAGTTGGTGTACAGATTATGTTCCTTCATGATAATAAGTGAAAGTTATTTCTCATTCAGTTGCTGCTTTGTCTCCTAGGTAAGTGTCTGCTAGCCATTTAATTCATATTACATGCAAGTACAACCACGAGATTTTTCATGTAAAAAGTGTTGAGCTTCAAAGAAGGTGCAGGCTCTCCTGCAACTCCTAAGAAACAACGGAACATAGAAAAAAAGCTTCAACATGCTTGTGAGCGAAGTACTGTGCAGAGTTCATATACTGTAGCAGTGCATAATACATTGGCTTAAGCTAAACTTACCTTCCAATCCCGTACAGATAAAAATCTTACAATATGAGAGTTTGTTAAAAGAAAAAAAAGGATTCTCTGTTATATTCAAACTATTTTCTTGTCTCCTCTCTCACCCCTGAAAGATTTCTCCATATATCATGCTCTCTCATGTATGCTAGTTAATAGAAAAAATTTGATTTTAAATCCTTTGCAATCTCATTATGCACCAACTATTTTATAATTGATAGGCCTGATTTACAAAACATGAATCTTCATGTGTTCAGAATATGCTAATTTCCATGCCTCTCTGACATTAATTCAAAAAAAGCAAAAAAGTGTGGAAGTACAAGGTTATCTGAAAAATATATTTCAACTTATCAATACATTTTATATAAAATGTTAATCTCAAACATGATCCCACAACTATGAAATGAACCAGTTTGTGTGCCAAACTCCCAAAGACAGAGAGCACATAAAAAATCCACAGCCTTCTGTGGGAACACAGTCTGTATAGTACAAGTACTAAAAGCCTAATACGGGAAATCAGCCTGAAACTACTCTAACATAACTTCTCCTTTACGTTACCATTATTTATAGTCAACTGTAGCCCTTCCTTATGGATCAGGCTGTACCGAGAGGATCAAGAGATGCTTTCAGCTGTGGGATGGGGCCGCAGCACCATGGGGCTTCCTCTCCTAGAAGATCTTTCCAGTTAGAGAACAGATCAGTTCATCTCAAAGAAACGACCATTCATAAACTGCATGACACTTTGGGGACTCTGGGGAATAAAGTTTGTTTAGAGAGGCTAGATAAGCTACAAATAGAGAACAGTAACACTAGTCTATTTTGATGTATTTCTTGATAGACAAGAAGCACAAGAAGCTAAAAAAGGGATTCTCAGTCTTAGTTGCACGTAGGAGGGAAGATTTTACAGAGAACACAGAACTTAAACTGACATGGGGATTCCAGGGAAGGAGCTGCTGATAGAAAGCAGAAGCACTGTACCTTTCAAGTTCAGAACTACGCTAGCAAATAAGGCTCAAATCACTAAGTAAAGATCACCCTTAAAAATCCCCTAAACTTCCCTATAAAGTACAGTAGACAAAGTCAAAGGTAGAATATAATGCCAAGAAATACAGAGCACTGTTTTATAGTATTACTCACTGTAATACGCATGCACAGTTCAATGTGCCTAGAATAAATGCACATGTAACTTCATTGTGGAAAATTTGGATTGGCTATTTGAAATATCTTACTGGCTTCCTAAAAGGCCATTATGAAACCACTGTATGAAATTTCAGACCTTGCTTCAAAGGGAATTTTTAATCAAGCCTCAAGGTTTCTAATCTATACCTTAACTTTTTTTGTCTTAATTAATTTTAGTCTTACTTTTGAATCCTGATACCTAAAATTAGGTTCTAAGGCTTAATTCCAGCTCCTTCTTAAAGATTAAGTTTGTTTTAACATTTCATTGTTTAGAGATTTAGGACTACCTTCCAATTATTCTAGAATAAAAATCTATAAACATAGCTTAAAACAACTTAGAACTTACAGCTTTTCATGGGACTTCTCATTTAAAATCTAGAACTGAAGATTCTCAAGGTATGCAGCAACATTAAAACTCATTTGATCCTACTAAATCATGACTTAAGTGTCCTTTTCAAATGACCTCACTTGAACAATCCCCTTAACTGGAAATTCCTAAATTCCCAAAGGCCACTGAATAGTTCCTTTGAAATCCCTCCCTCACACTCCAGTCCTCCTTTCCCCCCTACTCCTACTTCCACTGACTAATATTTCAGTTGTAGGGAAGGCAGGAAGTTACTCTTACTGTATGTAATCTTTAATATGAATGCACTTCTCTCCAAAGGTGTACCATTTTTATGGTCTTTCTAACACAACAGGTCATAGCAAGCTGGTAGACAATGTGTGTACAAATCTCCTCTCCTAGTTAAAATCTCCTAAATCTTTTGAATATTTTTTACTTGGCACAATTTCAGTTCTTTCTTCACCTTGATTTTCCTGTTTAAATACACAGTAGTTGGTCTTTATGCAAGTCAGATCCCATATTTCTCTCTCTCTAACCATACTGTTTTATATTGAGTTATTTTACTTCTTATATTTAGCATTTGTTTCTTGGAGTAACTTCTATTTCTAACTATGTTAGCAGTGAGTACTGCTATTTCAGCTACTCTTCAAATAGTATCCCATCAAAGAGTTAATCAGCTTGGCATTGAAGCTGTAAACATTAGATGCCACACAATGGAAATTAATCAGTTGATAAAGGTAAAAATATAGTAACTATTAAATAATATCATACAATTGTTTTAAATCCCAGAAATAAGAACAACAAATGATACAAGGGACTAGGAAATAGTGTAATTAGTATCAGAATTTGAAGATACAATCCTAAAACATGAAACTCAAGCCAAACCTTAACAATGTGGAACTCTTTTGTCTTTAGAGAGCATTCACAAAAAAACTGTACAGCATAATTTTAAGAAGTTTGGAAGTATTCTTTAGAAAGATGTACCCTTAACTGAAGGCATAAATAAGTTCTAAAATGTATGATAGGAAGTAAACCTTCAAAGAGAAAAGGGTGGGTAGGGGCTAGTAAAGAAGGGCCAGAGATTTAGCTCACTGGTTCCGGCGCCTGCCTTGCAAGCACAAGGTTCTGAGTTCAATCCCTGGTGACCACATACAATGCTGGGTGTGGTGACTCACGCCCACCATCAATCAATACCACATACCACAGTGCTGGGCATGTTGGCTCATGCCTGTAATCCCAGCACTCAGGAGGCAGAGGCAGGAGGATATTTGAGTTCAAGGCTTGCCTGGGCTCCACAGTGAGCTCAGGGCCAGCCTGAACTACAAAGCGAGACCCTGTCTCAAAAAAAAAAAAAAAAAAAAGGGAAAGAAAAAAATTTAAACAGTTCAAAAAAAGGAAATAAAGATTATATAAATAGGGGTGGAGAGTTGTAGGAAGGGCAGGGGAAAGGGAAAAAAAATGAGAGTCAAGATGTGTCATGTCCTGGTACAAATCCTTAATGTTGAATGTGATCATAATGTATATATGTAGTGTACCAATAAAATCAATTAATGTACCCTTAGTATTTCCACCTTTTCCCATCTGTAAAACCTCAAAAACAAGCAAACAATTCATGCACCTTCCCTCAAAATAGTCCTTCGTAAAGTGCACAATGAACAGATATTCCACTGACTTTAATATTTCAGTCTACATAGATAATATGGCCTTGACCTTCCAACCTCCTCTGATGACGAATCAACGGAGTTTCACAAATACATTTTTTTCAGTAGATTCCATATGTGGTATTCACAGAACCCTGGCATTAACATTTAATAGAGTCTGTGAGCATAAAGCACTTTTATGGACACCTGCTAGAGAGCTTTATATTCCTTAAAAGTTTTATTAGAGCTGTTACACTTTTCTACAGTGTTTTATGTGACTTACTATAAATGATTATTGTATTACATTAACCACAAGGAAATCTTCAGTGTCAGGCACCCAAGAAAATATATGACCAAATACTCATTATCTATTTAGAGGATGAAGAAACAAGCCTAAGAGTACAAAAAAATCATGTGGTTTTTGCTGGTGAAGATAATGAAAATTAAATAACCACATAAGACCCAAAATGAGGTATGTGATATGATACACAGATATAAATGAAATGTTAAAATACTAGCAACTTACACAAAAATCATTGATTTTCTTCCCCTCTGATAACTATTTCAATGATCAGAGTATATTAGGTACTTGTTTGCTTGCAATGTGTTTTATTAATGCTCTGTATCTGACACCCAATTTGGAAATCAATGCTTATTTCATCATTTTTCTCCGAGGGGTTCTATTATTTACAATTGATTTAACAGGAATGAAAGGCTTACTATTAACAAGACCCAGCTGCTGACACTTCACAGATGAATTATTGAACTTCAAAAAGTGAATTAACTTAACCATCTCCAAGACTGATGGTTTGATGATTTTTTTGGTGCCAAGTGTAATGTATTTATAATTAGACTGTCAAAACAATACTTTCCTGCTTTACCCTCTCTCTTCTTTCACTTTAAAACTTTGTTGGTTTCACATACTAATACTCTTTTGAGTCTGAAAGTATTCCTTTAATGCCTCAAAACAACATCCCATTATAACCACTGAAGTTCTAGCTGCAAACATGACCAAGTAAATGTAAGTTTTTCACACTGTCATCAGACTCAATGCATAGTCATTTAATTAGAGATCATCATAACCTTAAAAAGAAACACACCTTTTGATAAACCATCAATTAAATTCAGTTCAGTTGGATTTAATTGACTGACTCCTTATTTCAACCACCTATATATACACTCCCTTAGGCATAACTGGTCAGAATTTTGGCATGTATGCATTCAAAAACGAATCTTTGCTTGGGAGAACAAGATTTTCACTTCTGAGTAACCTCTGCTCTATGGGGTGGAGTTCGTGAACAATGTGTGCATAACAACCAACACAAGGTACACAGAAGAAGTTCTGTTGCCCAGGAGGAAAGGGAAGCTCTCTACAGATCTGAAGGTGTCAGGGTAGCACAACTGTGGAAAATACAAGCAGCTCTGTTCTTCAGATAATAGTGAATTTAAAGTTGTGCCAACAGATTAAGATGAAATACATGTGACTGTGCTCCAATACACCACAGTAAAATTAAGTAATCACTTACGTTTTACATAACAAACTCAACTGTTAGCTGTTTTTTCTTTTTCTTCATATACATATTTTTACATTATATTGTGATTGAGTCTTTAAAGTTTGGTTAATACAAGACACTGACAAACATTACTTCCTCTATTTTCAAATTTGAGGAATATGTTTTCTTTAAAGTCTTTTAAAAAATGTGTACAGAGATGGAGACTGGACTACATGAAACCCCTTCCAGGATCATAAAAACCCTCATGGGTGCTCATCCCCTATTTAGATAATCATTTGTCTAATCTTTCAAATATATTCTTCTGCTTTGTATCTCTTTTCAAATTGATCTATTTAATATGTATCTTCAACTATCTCTTAATAAATTCTATTTGAATTTTTCCATATAGTGGCAACCTATTTATAAATCCATATTATTTCACAAAAGCCTTGTCTTCTCAAGGATGCTAATGTAAGTTTGGGTCCTCATGTTTAAATGATTTTTTCGACTCCTTTCCTACACTATTATCACATTTTCAAAGATTCATTTTTCGATTTGTTTCTTTTGGACTTTTATGATTCAAAATTTTCTATATTTTTAACTAAAAATTTTTAATTGGTATACTTTTGCAAGACATAACAATTACATTCCTTAGGGGAAGTTGATATATGTACATAACATTTTAATCCCTCTTTTCCTTACTTTGTCCTCTAACCTTTTGCAAAAGTTCTTCCTATTTCCTGGTTTCTGCCTTTATCTTCCTTACATTTAGGCTTTCTCATATATGAGAAAACATATGATATATTAGCTTGTGTGTTTGATTAATCTCGCTTAGCATTATGGTCCAACATGCATCCATTCAGCTACAGATAAATTTTCATTCATGGCAGAGTAGTACTGTACAGTTTAAGAATGCCAATTTTCAATTTGATAACCTGTTGATGGACATATAGATCTCATTCAAGGTTGAGATATTATGAGTTGTCTATGGCCTTACCACCCTGAATGAACCTGATCTCGTTTGATCTTGGAAGCTAAGCAGGATCGGGCCTGGTTAGTACTTGAATGGGAGACATTGCGCATTGTGCTGGTATAACTATGGGTATGCATTCATCTTTAATATTGTATCTTTAGTGGTTTTAATGAAGATACCTAAATTGGAAAAACTTGGGTCAGATGGAATCTCTATTTTTCATTGTTTGAGAAATCTCCGTAGTGATTTTTGCACAGCTGTACCAGTTTACACTCCCCCCAACAACATAGAAAGGATCCTGATCACTAGCACAGCCTCATCAGCATTTGTTATTATTTGATTTCCTGATGGTGGCCATTCTTTCCCAAGTACAATGAAATCTCAGTGTTTTTTCAATTTTCATTATCTAATGGCCAAAGATGATGAATATTTTTCAGGTATATATTGGCTATTGGTACTTCTTCTGAAAATTGTCTACTCATTTCAGCTGCTCACTCTTTGAATGGGTCATTTGGGGTCATTAAGCTTTTTTAGTTCTTCATATGGTATATTCTGGGTATTACTATCCTAGCTGGTGAATAGTTGTATTTTTCCTTTTTGTTGGTTCTCTCTTTGCTCTATTGTTTGCTTTGCTGTGTGGAATTTTAAAATTTGATATGATTTAATTTGTTGGTTCTTGCTATTTCTGATGCATATGGGGTTCTATTCAGAAAGTCCTTGCCTAAGCCTACGTTTTTGAGAGGTTCACCTATTTTATCTTCCAGCAAATAGTTTGTTTAAACATGCAGATCTTTGATTTATTTTGACTTTCACTTATTCCATGGTTGGAGATCAGAGTGCTGAATGTGCCTGGGATTATACATGTCTCTTTTCGGGCCAGTACCATGCTGTTTTGAATCACTGTAGCTTTGTAAATATAACATAAGATCTAGCACTATGATACCTTCTGCTTTGCTTATGTTATCCAGGTTAGTTCTGTTATTCTGTCTTTTCTGGGTCCATATGAATTTGAGAATTGTTTTCTCTAGTTCTATGCAGAATGTTATTATTATGTTGATTAGGACTGCACTAAATCTGTATGCTAGTTTTGGAAGTATGGCCTTCTTCACAATATTGGTTCTGTCTATTCAGAAAGTGGCTATCTTTCCTTCCCTTGTCTGGTATCTTCTTCAATCTCTTTTTTCACAGTACTGCTGTTTTCATTGTGGTCATTCACTTTCTTGATTAGGTTAATTCCATGTAATTTTTCTTCATGGTATTGTGAATGGTACTGTTTCCCTCATGTCTCTCTATGTGACTTCATTTCTGTTGGTGAACAGAAACACTATTAATTTTTATGTGTTGATTTTATGTACTGGGGCAGGTGATTTAGCTCAGTAGTTCTGGCATCTGCTCCTAAGTACAAGGTCATGAATTTGATCCCCAGTACCATTTTAAAAAAATATTTTGTAGCCTGTTATAATACTGAAAATGATTACAAATTTTAGGAATCTTTTAGTGTCATTTTTTGCACACCTCCATGTAGAGAATCATATCATCTGCAAGTCATAATCAGATTCCTTCTTTTCCTATGTACATCACTTTTCCTTCTTTCTCTTGCCTAATCACTATGGCTAATGTTTCAAGTGCTATGTTGAATAGGAGAACTGACAGCAAGTATAATTTTAGAGGAAAAGCTTTCAGCTCCTTCCCATTTAATATGATTTTGGCAGTGGGTTTGTAATAAATGGCTTTATCAGATTAACACAAGGTCTTGCCATACCTATTTTACTCAGGGATTTTATCATGAATGAATGCTAGATTCTGTCAAAGGCTTTTTCTGCACCTTTTAAGATAAACATGTGATTTTTGTCCTTGCTTTTGTTTCTGTGTTTATTAAATTGTGTATGTTAAACCATCCTTGCATCTCTGGGATAAAAGATACTTGGTCATGAAATGTGAATTTTTGATGATTTGCTTCATTCTGTGTACTAAAATCTTGTTGAGGATTTTTTTTTTTTTTTGTCTATGTTCATTAATACCTTCCCGCTGGCTTGAATGACCAATGGTACATGCACGACAGTCCCAACAATGGGTGGCATGTACCACTGGTGATACAAACCGATCAAATCACTTTTACCAATCTTTTTACTAAGAAAATTAAATAGTGTTTGGTGCTTCCATATGTATAATTGCTATCTCTTTCTGTTGTATTCTGCCATTATCCAGTATGTTCTTTATTTTGGTCCTTTGATCAGTTTTGACTTGAAGACCACACTGTCTGAGAATAGTATAACTAGTGCTAGTCTTTGGTTTACCATTGCATATACTTTTGTTTTGTATCCTGTGATTTTTGAGTCTAGAATTAGTCTTAGAATTTATGATTAAATGTATTTCTTTAAATGTATTGATTTCATGATGAATTCTGTCAATCTATTTTTATTGGAGAAATGAGAACTCTTACTTTAAAAATGATTACTAAAAGCAAAGCCATCAATTATGGAATCCTACATAATCTTTCTTTTTTGTAAGACAGGGTCTTGCTAAGGAGTTCACGCTGGCTTTAAACACACTATGTAGCCCAGGATGGCCTTGAACTCACAACAATCTTCTATTATTAGTCTCCTGAATGCTGAGATTACAGGCATGTACCAAGATGCCAGGCTTATTCCTTTTGTTAAGGGTATTCATGTGGCTATTTTTAAGTTAATAAAGAAAACAACGAATGAAACATTGCATACTGATTACTTCTAATAGGCTTGCAATTGGATGGGATCAGTGGGAAGTACAAGGTATTTTATTTTTTTATTGATGATCATTAAGGTTTTATTTCAAGGTTCTTAACATAAAAAGAACATATACAAATACAAATACATGATGATCAGGGTAGTATTCTACACAACAAAAATCAAAACCAAACAAGCTTATAAAGTAAATGTACTAGCAATGAACAAATATCATATTTGATATTTAAGTCAGGGTGCATATGCACAAAGTGATCCTACCACATGTATATGCAAAATAAATTATTTCTAGAACAGCTAGACACAACCATGCTGACTGTCCAATGCTTTACACCTCTGATGGGTATACTTAGAGAATTTACATATAGTATAAAAAGAACTGGAATAACATTTAAAGACTGCAAAAAAATAGAACACAGAAACATTTTTGTATTGCACACAGTAAATCTTGTTTAAAAATCTTAAACAAAAGACCACCCTGAATATGGTTAAAATGTCATCATAGAAAAATGTTCATCATATGTATATTATTGACAGAAAACTGAAAGGTGAGAACATTTTGTGAAGGTGAAAATGGGAAGATATCTAATGAAGTTATTCTTTTAAAATCTGTTTAAAATTTTTCATAGGTTTTAATTGGTTACTTCTACCATGTTAAAGTAGTTTACCCCAAGTACAGTTCCCAGTGTTTCTCAAAATAAGTCCAAAGGCCCAAAAAATTCTAATATGGACCTAGTAATACACATTATAAATAATTTCCTGATTTTGTGACATTCTGAAATGCCGAATAGGAAAGAGCATAACTGAAAAGAATCAAGGACAGAAACAGTTTTTAACATGTCAGAATTCTCTGTAAGTTTATGGTATAAATACTGCTTTTTAAAAAAAAAAAGTTCCACTCACTAAGAAATACATATTGTCATCTCAAATAAACATGTGAAGTTTATAAACATTTTCTCTTAAGGTTTTTTTTTTTTCAGTACCATGGATTGAACTTGGGCGGTTGTACTTCCCCAGACGTGCTCTCTTTGAAGGGAGGCACCACCCACTTCCGCTTCATCCTGTCCTACTCAACATTTCAAAAGAATTGATGTTTCTGAACACTGGCAAATCCCTTTTGTGCATCATAACCCAGTTATTCCTTTGGGTCCCTGTTCAGCAAACTCTTCAGGACACTTCCAGCTTTCACAGACAGATCACAAGGTATGTGAATTTTTCTTTCTAAAATAACTTGCAAGAGATTATTGTGTGAGTTCTGGTCAGGGTTATCAGAGCTCTCAGCAAGACAAAATGGGGACTGTGCAACCATCATCTCACACATCACCACCCCAAGAGCCCACCAGTCCACACGGAAGCCATATTCTCCTCTTGGAATTTCTGGAGCCAGGTCATTGGGACGCCGCAGAGAGTGCCAGTCGTAGCACCTGGCTGTAAGCCTTCCTTGCACGTGCAAAAGTCTGCGAGTTTAATGTGCACTTCTAAGTCCAGTAACAAGTTGTCTAATTTCAAATTTCTATACAGTATCCCTCACTGATAAAGGTAGCTGAACACTAAACTGATTTCTGCAGAGTAAAACCTGGCCCATCCTTCAGGAAGTCTTCTTTGCTGCTGCATATGAAGCATCAGATCTCTGCCGCTGACAAAATCTAGAACAAAGAACAGTCTGGAAGCAGGAGTGCAGGCCCACGAGAAAGGATGGTTTGAGGTCTGCTCCAGAGCATGCCTCCCTATCTGCACCCAATCTGTGTTGACCGCTCTTTTCTCACTGCTTTCATCGCATAAATCCGATCTGACCTTTTCAGTTGGACCAATGGTACTTTTCCATAACTCTCTCTCCCTATCACACGGAGCAAACTGAAGACCTGAAGCCCTAAGCTGGGGGAGCTTTGCCACCTTCCCCGGGGTTCCCTGCCTCCTGTTCTTCTTCACCTTGTTCTATACCCTCATGACCAGAAGAAATCTGTGGACGGCTGTGGGTGCAGGGTCTGAAGCCAAGGCTGATGGATCCACTGGCATCACAGGCTCTGGAGGCAGAGAGTGCTGCCCACTCTCACCTGTGACAAGCGTGTGGCACTTCTTATGACCTGAGAGTCTGCAGTCCACACACCTGTACACCTGGCGTCCGAGTCCCCCTCCCGGTCCGTGCATACAGCACAGCGAGCCACCTGCTGAAGCACTGGCTTGAAAAGTGTGGCCGTTGGCACCACACAGCCTTCTCCAGAGTCCTGTGCCTCTGCGGAGGGTGATCTCCTGCCGCACAAGGCACTTGAGGATGTTCTGGAGCACAGGGCGATGCATCAATGAAGAGCTCAGGATTCCTCTGTAGCTCGGAAAGCCTGGAGGCTCCTTCTGACTCTGAGGTGATACAGAATATGGGGCTCCTTCCTGGTCTGTGGTGAAAAGCTGTTTATTGTCCACACACCACACATCTCGATCTTTATCATGAAGGCCCTCAAAGGAGATGGGTTCGCAACAGACGTTGTCCTGATGTCTCCTCCCAGCATCAGGGCCAATTGGGTAGAGGTGTGGGTCGTGGAGGTGCCTGGGAAGAAGGGGCCATAGAACGGTTGGCTGCCCAGGAAAACTGGCAGGAAGGGCTTGGAGAACGAGTGCGGCCTGATGGCCTGCAGAGACCACACTGGGGGAATCCTGCAGGGCTCTCTGTGAGGTTACTTCCCACCATGGCGGCCAGGCCCAGGCGGATGTACACCAGGCCTCTCAGAGTCTCTTGGGGGCCAGTGGCTGTGACTTCAGCCCCCACCCTGGACTTTCACTCTTTAGCTTTTTACTTAGTCCCCAGCTCTGGTGAGACCTGCCCAGAGCACCTGGGTGTTTCTGGGGCTGGTGAAACAGGTCCTGGGCTCTTTCCCGGTTCTGTTCCATTGGGATTTGGGCCTATGGAGACTTCTTCTGGGTACCTTGATTTTGGTAGGTCACTGGTGGTCATTCTTGGGGAGACCTCCCCTAGGGTGACTGTGACGGTCATATGGCTGCTGTTGTGTGGCCTGTAGTGTCTAGATGGAGTCAGGTGCCTTCTCAGTCTCTCACAGATACCCTCTGCCCGGGGCCCTAAGGCTGTGGCCTGGTGAAGTGGAGAAGCAGCTTGGCATGTTTGCTGCTGGCTGTCTCCAGCCAAGTGAGCTAGGGAGACGCTGGTACTGGACTGGGATACCTGGTAACCAGGGTTCCGGATTCTGTTTGAGTTTGTTACTAAGGAAGTGAGGTCATGTCTTGGTGTTCTACAACCTGATTTTTCTCTCTCTGATATAGGAATCTATGGTGGATCTTTTTCTTCATACTAATAAATCAGTGGCACTTTTTTTTTCTTTTTGTGGAACTTGGGCCCTTGTGCATCCAAGTTTGGCATGGTACCACTTGAGCTAAATCCCCAGCCCAAGTGGCCACTTATTTTAATCTAAGTATTGATCAATGTATATTTTTATCTCATCTATTATCTGTCTAACTACGTATTAGTTTTGCAGTACTGTGTCTTGAACCTGCATCTTCACAATGAACTATATCCTCTCACATTTTTTTTCAGATACCACAGAGTCTTACTACAAAACTAAATTGGTCAAGTTGGACTTGACCTTGTGATCTCCTTGCCTCAGCCTGCCCAGTATGCTGGGATTACACTTAGGCACTATTTTGTCTGATGAAGTCTGTGATTTAGAAAGAGTAAAAGGAAACCTAGGAAAGCTTTCTATGGTATTAGGCAACAGTGACACTTTCACTCTTAAAGGAACATGTGTACATTGCCACTTTGCACATGGCAGGCACAGGGTTGAGAGGTCATTTCCATACACAGAAGCCAGTTTCTCTTAAGACCCGGTGCTGGGTATTTATATTTAGAGAGCTATGATTTTTTAAAAATACTTTTCTTTTTGGATTACATCATCATTTTCAGTTGAATAGGAAGTACTAAAGCATTCCAGAAACTTCCACAATAATTTTCCCTAAAAGATAGAAATGTTACTTTCAAATTGTAACCTCTGGAGTGGTGGTGGATCCATCACAGGTTGCAGCTTTGAGGTTCAACTAACGATTATTCATTTGCAGCTGATGACCTCCATACAAAAGCCCAGCGCTCAGTATTGTGACACAGAGAGAGGCGGGACAGCAGGTGGTAGTCACAGGGCAGGTGTCTTCGTACACGCTAGAAACTACCACCCCAGTGGTGATGATGAACACGGTACAGTCTTTGAATCTTTCCTTGTGGCCACTCATGATCACTTCCTGTCCTCCCATCACAAGCAGTGCATGTACTCTGTGTGGCGAGTGGAGAGTCTGCACTTTCTAGATACAGGAAAGCCATAACTGT
The DNA here is from genome assembly GCA_004025085.1 of Thryonomys swinderianus. Classification (NCBI taxonomy): domain Eukaryota; kingdom Metazoa; phylum Chordata; class Mammalia; order Rodentia; family Thryonomyidae; genus Thryonomys; species Thryonomys swinderianus. The sequence goes on along the minus strand of PVIC010026511.1, from coordinate 243 downwards.
TCAGCTCATAGCTTTTTTGCTTTGTGCAGAGATTATTCCATCAGTATAATGCTGCTGGCTTTCAAGCTGTTACTTGTCAGTGGCTGACCCAACACACACCATTGCGTGGATGAACCACAAAGTGTTTATGTACCTGTCTGCTGATGGCAATTTGGGTTGTTTCCAGTTCTGACTCCCCTAGACTGGGTTTCACTGGGACCTAGTAAGAGTGGTGCCACCCCCACTGCTCACGATGCTGTGAGT
>PVIC010026510.1:0-24497 GCA_004025085.1 Thryonomys swinderianus | reverse complement strand
TGGATACGCCAAAAATATTCTTCAAACTGTAGCATTCAGACCTTGAATAATAGAATTCCAAAAATATGACAATGGTTTCTCATATTCCTCTAACTGAATGACTCACCTTGGGTGAAAAATTCCTTCCTTTAGCAAGTAATCTAATCTCTTGAGTCAATAATCTAGATTAAAAAGATCAGGCAACTATAATTCCATCATACAGTTAATGATGCCTGCTGTAGCCAGAAAATGATACATTTGTCTTAATACTCGCTTTTTTTTTCCCTGGTGATCATGAGCATGTGTGCAAAATATTGTTGGTTATTACTGTTAATAAGTAGTAATTCTAAATGTCTTCTCAATTCAGAAAATATTCTTTTGTTTATTCACTTATATTGTTTTCAAATTATGATATAGCTTTTTGTGCGTGTGTGTTTGTGTGTGTGTGTGTGTGTGTGAGAGAGAGAGAGAGAGAGAGAGAGAGAGAGAGAGAGATGAGCCTCAGAAGATAGCATAACTGTTCCTGTTTCTGTGTTGTGAAGAGTGTTACATCATTGTTATCTCTGTCTCCTGATCAGAAATTATTCAAGCACTGAAAAAAAACAGGTGATGACATCAAACATTGATGAACTGAAAAGAAATTGCTTGGCTTTTGTAGTATCTTTAATATTGGTGAATGAATTGCATGCCTACTAAAGCTTAATGAAAAACTGACCAAATTTTCAGACATTGTATTGTATCTTATGTGTTGAAAAACATTTCAATTACATATTCGTCTGCTATCCTATTGTAAGTATTGAGGAAACAATGGGCCAAAATAAATATGTCACCATTGTGGTTAAAGAATCTGTATACAAGGAACAAATGTGGCCAAACCCGAAGGAGAAACAGTGTGGACTACAACCGAGGGTTCACAGACAGACAGAAAAATGGGACCTCTGTGTGTTAAAAAGGAGTATGAGTACCTTGGCTTCCAATTATTAGTGACTACACAATAGGTACTGAAAGAATGATGTTCATCTTACTGTCTGAATTCTATCTATCTTGAGTTTTTTTCGAAGTACAAAATATAGGGTTTTGCTGTTTTCCTTATTTAAATTTGCACATACTTAATAATTGTTTTCTATTACATTGGTAGTTTTATTTCAGAAAAATGAAATGCAAATTTAAAGTAGCCTAGGTGTGTCAAATTAGAAATGATATGTCTGTCTTTTGTTATTGTAGGCTGTTTAAAACTATGGCTTATTATGCATAAATGCAAATATTTCAAAACAAACCTTTAAGGTATAAAATTTAATTTAAACATCAAATATTCCTTTCAACTTCTGAGATAAAAATGACTAGGTAGATTATTATAATTTTCTAAGTAGCTAAATAAGATTATTGTTTTCAGTCATTTTTTTTTCATTTTTTACCTTCTATCGTATGCACTATCATATAAGAAGTATCAAAGAGAAAATGTATAGTAGTTTAGAAGACTCCCAGGATTATAGTAATAAACACTTTCTATATAAAATTATTGCACAGGTGGGACAAAAGAATTCATTTCTATTTATTATTGCATCATTTAAAAATTTACTATGCAGGTTGTAGAAATAACCTATAAAACTTTTCACATTTACAATTGTTAAAATATTTTATTAGGACGTGTACTGGGCATGTTGCCTTAGTCTTATTTTCGTGACTGAGACTGTTGCTTAAAAGAATATTCTATTTCTCTAACCGATACATAATTTCTAGCCATTTCCTAAATAGTCATGGAGGGACATTGCCCCCAGCAGGGAATAAAGTGAATAGAAAGAAAGATAAAGTCTAGCAATTCGTCTAGAAGGCAGAGAATCTGAGTATGAGAAACTGCACATGTTGACAGGGAGTAATTTTAGAAGTCAATATGTTAGACCACCAGCTAGTGATTTACTTCTTTCTGTTTTCATCTACATTTTTAAAATGAAAAAAACCTGTCATTTTATGTAGATGATATAAAAATTAATTGAAAATAGCTCATTGTTAATATGCATGCCCCAGCCTATCATCAATATTTCGTGGTGACTAAAAATAATATAAAATGGTTGTAGTTCTCTTATCAATGAGAAACTCTCTTGGCTGATGTAAATTAATTCCTGCCCTCTTAAATTTATACAGTGAGAAGTAAATGTGCTTGTTTGAACATCAGAAGAATCATCTCACTTTTAAAATATTTAGATTGCTTTCATTTAAATTTCTAGTGTACTTTTTCTTTAAATAGAACGAAATTACACTGCAAATAGGGAGAAATGGCATTTTATATTTCTTACCCTCAGACAGTGTTCTGAAACATTGTGCCACAATTACAAGGAGCAATTCAAAATTTATGATGCATTGCATAATTTATTGTCACATTTCAGGCTAGGTATTTTTTAAAAAATTAAAATACAGAAAGGATGAATATTTTGATGCACTTTCTGATACAGGCTTTTAAAGTTTTTCTTACGCTGTCTCTGGCCTGCTTTCTCACCTACTTGTACCCTCTGTCTAAAACTGAGAACTTTTGAACATCTCAGTGTCTGTGACGAGATTGAATTTATGTATGGTTGACATTTAAAATAAAATGTTATTGCAGAAAATGTCAGAAAGTGTAGAAGTTAAGTCATCTGTTGGAGGGACTTAATATACTTTATAACCTTGTAATTTTTATCAGATCCAAAAGATTTATTCTGTCATAAATAAATGATGTTATCCATAAACTTGAACTTTAGTTTGGAATAAATAATAATCATTGAAGAAAACAAATTGAAAGTTAAAGAATTTAAAGAATCTAAATACTCTAGGCTTGATATTAGGTATAGTATTGAAATTTAAATTTTAATATAAGGCGAAATTTATTTGCATTTGGGATAATCAAATGATTTGCCTATCTCCTAAACATAAGACATCACTAATGAATGAAAAAAAATAAGAACATATGTTCTTCTACTAGAAAGCCATTTTCCTCCTTACTCTGAGTGAAAAAATACAGTGAAAAGTGACACAATATCTAAGTAGGAGAAGCTTCTACTTGCATCATGCAGTCCTTAGCTCCGGGGGAGATAGGAAAGACAAGCCCACTATCTCGTTCTTAAATTACCTAGAAATCTCACTGCTAAGAGTAAATCTATCCATGAAATGGATTCATAAAAATTTACAGCAAAATAAAATGCTGTATAACAGCATCCAGAGACTAAAACTAGCTGATAAACTTGGATGATTTAAATTGGCACGCCTCGCTAATAATATTTCTAACCTGTCTAACTTGATACTAAACATTTCATAAAGGAGATCTTTACATAATTTGTTTACTTTTTGACTCTTCTAAATAGGTTTAAGTCTGGTGTCAAAAACAAAGCATTTCAGTTTTTTGACTTTGTACCTGTGGATGATATATTTTGATTCTTATTTTTCCCATTTCCCTATGCCTCCTTCCAAACCCCCTTCCCCTCCTTATATGTAAAAGCTTTGTTTCTATTTTTTTTATTTCTCAAATTTTAATACACTATTCTGAAATATTCATTTATCCACGGTATTATTTAAATATTAAAATTGGCAAGGAGAGTGTATTACTGCTAAGATATTATGCTTCTTAAAGTTATCAGCATCTATATTTGATAGAAAGCAACACAAGCATATTTCCCCGTTTGCACTTTGTCCCGTGGAGAAACAGAGGGTGACTACGTGTGCCGAAGACAGGCAGTCCGCGTCAGGCCAGCTCGCTTTCACCCTGGTGCCCTTGTCCACTGTGGCCAAGACTCTGCGGCTCAGCTGAACGCTGAGACTTCTGCTCCAGCTGATCGGTCCGCTTTGAGGCTGGGAGCAAAATTTCGGCTCTTTTGTTGCTCTCTTTCTCAGTCGCTCAAAATCTTGCGCTAACGTTGCACACACTTATTTTAAATTATAGCAAATGTTATGGCACTCTAAATGAACAGGGAGAATTTTGACTTCCTCAACAGACTGACAGGAAGAGGCCAGGAAACAGAAGTCTCCCTCCCAGAGACTAAATATAGCGCCTTGTGCATGAACAGAACATGTTCAACTACTGAGCTGCACCCTCAGCCCTGGAAGCCCTTACTGAGGTCTTGAAAGGCATAGACGGGTTCTGCCTCGGCCACTGCCCAGTTGGTTGGTGGGGTTCCTGTAGCATCTCTGTTGTGGGATCGTATTTCACTGTCTGGTTCACAGTGTGGAACCCTGCTGTGCTTGTGAGTACAACTTTGCTTCCTGTGGAAGCACAGTTCAGGCAGAAGTGTGATTCCTCTAGGGGACTGAGCAGAAGGGATAGAGATGAGCTGTGTAACAGCCCTGATTAAACATGAAATGGTCTGAGATGTGGAGAGAAAGCGAAAAGAAAAGCAAGGTCTGGAGCACACAACTGCTGCGAGCAGAGCTCAGGCCTCCTGTCTCCTCCTCCAGCTCCAAAGACCAGCCAGTGGAGACACCAGTCTGTCTAGTCTCCTCATGTTCTTCCTTTATGTCATGGCCCTTGTTTTCCCCAACAGACACAGAAAATGTATAACTCTTTCCAGGGTCAAATTTGTTTAAAAAAACAATAATTGGGAATTTATTTTGGACACTAATAAACACATAATTCTTGGCAGTAGTATTAAATTCTTGTACCTCATCGGATACCAACTTTGGCTGTGTGCTGAGGAAGACTGAAAATAAGTTTTGTAAGTCATCATTTAACAATATTGAACACTTAATTAAAGGAGAAATTTCCCTCGGCAGTGATACATTTGTGGGGAAGAGAACTTTGCCCCTCATGAATGAAAAATGTTTGAATTAGGACACCACAGCCAAAGCCTGTAAAATCTTAGAGTGTCCAAATAAATCTCTAATTATAGAAAGGTTCTCATTAAATAGTGAACATGTATAATTACAGAAAGGTTTTCACTTAATTAGAATCTCATCAGAGCTCTCATCTGCATTGAGATTTTGATAATAGAGGTCAGGACCTTTTGGGGTTGTTGGGGGAAAATAGGTCAAAATATGAAGGAGTTGTGAGATTGGTCATGATGTTTTTGGCATAAATAATTTTTATTGCATTCTGAGAAAAATCACAAAATAAATGCAGTTATAAAATGTAAAGGGAGGGTGTCAGCATGATTCACGTTGTGGTTGTCTGCCAAGAAATTATGCTCTTAGCATTACAAATTAAATATGACCTAGCACACACATGGTTGAGTGCCATACCTTTCAGACATGGAGAAGTTATAACAGTGAAAGAAGATAAATTGTTGACCTCTGTAATAGGACATTTGCTATTTATTACAAGATTTCATATATGGAACCACAGCCATCCTGCTGGTAAAATTTAGACAGACTTTCCTCAAGAGAGAACCACTGGAGAAGAAAGCTACAGCTGGACACTGACGTTCACATTGCTGTTAATTATACACCATAGAGGAATCTAATTTTTATAATGTGGATGATAGATAGTCACCTTATATGATGCTTATTTATCCTCCATGTCATCTTATTTTACTTTGACACTGCTTTAAAGGTTATTTTTTTATTTAGTCAATTTCACTTAATGCATTATTTCTACATGAAATTTTGATCCTCCAGGAGGATCTCAGTTCTGTGAAGGCCTCTAGGCAGTCAGTCCGAAGGACGCATCAGCAATAGTCCTCACTTTGAAGAATTAAAGGACACATAACCAAGTAATTGTAATAGAACATGACTCAGTGTACCGCGTGAAAGCAGAGTAAGAACGAAGACTGTGCACTCACTATACAAATAGGGGGAAGTCAGTCTTTCACTGAAATATTTGTCCAGGCATAGTGGGACATGCCTGCAGTCCCAGAGCTCAGAAAGCTAAGGCAGAACTCCCACAAGTTCAAGGCCAGCCTGGGCAACATTGTTCAAGACCAGCCTAAACTATGTACCCATATCTTGTCGAAAAAAATTTTGACCCCCAACAGTTTAGCAGAGCCAATACATTTCTGCCATCAACTGGTCATAAGTTTACTTACTCTAAGACCTTGAGTTACTTATAATTAAGAGAAGCCTCACTTGAAAACAACATGTAGGAGTCATCCAGTGAGAAGGGGTTAAAATTATACACTACTAAATATCATTAACACATATGGGTACAATTCCATTTCCTGTGAAAATGAAAGAATGCTACAAAGGCCTTTTGTATTTCTTTTCATGATAAGTACATAGAAACAAAAGTTTTTTTTTTTTAAATAAGGAGAGAGAGGTGTTGAGGTGGGGGATGGGAATAAAAGAAGAAGCAAGATATATCACACACAGTACAAATTCGTTATATGAGTGTTAGCATCATGAATATCTAAAATGTACCACTAAAAGTTTTGCTTAAAAATCTGCTCAAGGCTGAAACTATAGAACTTTTGGCTGACTGTATGCTTTCTTATGATATAGCATGTTAGAGTGATGGTCCCAGTGCTGGTAAGATTGGAAACTGAGTGTCCTCTACTGTACACCCTAGTTACAGAACTATGAATAAGCTACTTGGCTTTTTAGACTCAGCTCCACAGTTTATAAAATAAAGGTTTGATTTCTACCACATGGGACTGCCGTGTGCACTCACTGATCACACTGCCACCCCGAGATGCTTCCCACAGGAGCCAAATGTTCAGTTGACCTGAGGTCTATAGAAACTTCCTTTTAAGATTAATATTAATATTTTTATTGGAGACACTTCAGTTCATATTCTATTATTTGGCATCAATGCAACCAGCAATGTTTGTATATAATATCCATTTTTCTGATATTTATTGGTACATTTTATATATAACTCAAAATCACAAACAACACTGGAGAATCTATACCAGTATATGACACAAGTTAATTCTCATTTTAACCCACATCCTACCCACTCATAACCCCCGACCCCTTATGTACATGCTCTTTCATTTTCTTTCCAAATCATATTTATTCTTTCCCCTCATTACGTTCCCACACAAAATTCCCTTTGGAAATTTCCTTATAAAATCTATCATACATTCTAGAAGTCATTTACATTTACAGGTTCTCATAGGAGAGAAAAGATACGGTATTTGCATATCTGTGATCCATTTCTTTCACTTCTTAGTGTGTCCTCCAGATGTATCCATTTGCACATAAATGAATGAAACTTGGCATTCTTTGTGGCAGAGTAATACTCCATTAAGATTTTTATCTAATAAAACAGCTGTGGAGGTATTTCTATCTCATTTTTTCTTATCTTAACTGTATCTATGTTCTAGGTATTTTAAGTATCACACATTTATTTTTCATGTTGGCCAAACACAACATTTAATACCAAGTCCATGTTTCATATATTAATTAATTCTTTATTATTTTAGTCTGCTTGACCTACTCTCTTGTTGCCAATTTCTCCATATTTTTAATTGTTGATTAGATATTCAGATTGTATATGTGTTCAGATTATGATGAAATTATGCTTTAGTTTTATTCCTGGACTACCATTAAATCCAGGGTTTCTTGCAGTCCATTGTCCATTATCTTCCTAACTTGTAGTTCAAATAACTTTCCATCAGTTAAATTCCTTTGTGAACTGTGGTCCTACTAGAATATACATTCAAATGAGGATAAGTATTTTGCCAGTATCATCAGCACTTTGTTGTTGGTGCTAAAGATTTATGTACTGAATAACTCATGAGTAAATACAAATGCAAGAATAAATACTTGCATATTTCTATTATCATACAAACACAACTGAGTCACATTAATTTCTGTAATTTTCATGGAAGGATACCAAGAAAATGGAATAGCAGTATACCAAAAGTTACATATGTAAATAAAGGCTGACATACAGCAAGAGCTCAATAAAATAAAATAATTATTAATTTGATATCTTGAATATTAACTATTTTCAGTATAAAATTTTTTCTACAAGTGTAATGCAGAGATGAATGTGTTTAAGCTCAGAATGCAAATTTGAGTTCACCCTGGGCAACATAGCAAGGTCCTGTCTCAAGCTGGAAAATAGTAAAGGCTGGAGATCTAGCAACAGTAGCAGGGCCAATCCCTATTAGTATGGTCCACTCCCCAGTACCACCCCCCCCATAAGGTTTTTGCAATATACCCTCGATTGGAAGATGACAATATAGAGCACAAGGAGAAACATTTGCTTTAAAATTCTAAACATTTTGGCGGCACTATCAAGAATGCAGATATAAGTCTTGAGGTAGCAAATACAAAGAACATTCTAGGGTAAATGAACATAATTTGTGTTGGCTAATTTTTCCCAAATTTATAATTAACACAAACTATATGAAATCTTGAAGAATAGTGACTAATGCAATCATGATTAGACACATCGTCTTTCTCTGGTGTTCTGCTCATTCCTGGTGTTATGGAGGCCAAGCCTTGCTGTGGAATGCTTGCTATGTCATTAACAGTGCATGTACAACTGGAAGCGCGTTGTTAATCCAGTGTTGAACAAAGAAAGTAAAACAATCGCTGAGTAGGGAACTAAAGCAGTTTCCTTTTTTTTTCTCCTGCAAATAATATCTTTAAGAGTATATGTGCGAGATAGCGCTTACTCTGTCTCTTAGGAGGAATGTATTTGAAAGAAAGAGTTCTATTGGATTAACTGTGTGTTGAAGCACCCAGGCATGAGCCACTTCCTCCCTCCAGCAGCCTCACCATTTATCTATCTTCTTAAGCAGATCACTGGCCTAGCTACAGATATATTCAGCTAGAGATTGAAAGTCATTTTTCTACAAGAAACAGAATTAAGATAGTGGGATTCAACTAGACTTGTAAAAACAAGATTTTACAACCAGACACTGCATTTGAGGGATGGGAGTTGATCTCACGTTAATGTGGATTTGGTTTAATCATTTGCCTCAGGAACATGGATTATTGAGTGAACAGTGCCCTCTGCATGTGCGAGCTCCTGCTTGGCAGCATCGAGCCTGCTCAGAACACAAAGATATGGACAAAGGGAGAGTCAAACAAATTAGTTTATATCTGCTAAGCACTTTTATGGAGGAAAAATAAATCTACCAATAAAAGACACACTGTAATTAGTCTCTCTAATGGAAAAGTAGGGTCTGATTAAGACTCTTCTGCTAATGCACTCTAGAGTTAGCTGTAACCAAATTACTGACAATGTTCAAAAAACTCTTCTATTATTACTTGACTTACTTTGTCTCATTTGTCAAAGGGCTTCTGCAACCTTTCTCGATGAGTGAATGTCCTTTCCACAGCCTTGCATTTCGGTCTGGGCCCAGATTCTTCCTCCGGTTATGGCTGCTCACCCAGCAGGCACAATTAAAAGAGTGCATTAGTTCTTCGCTAGATAATAGAAGTTCTTAAAGAGTTTTCCAGAAGAGTCTGTGTGGTGTATTTTTATATTTTAAGTCAGCTTGATTCATTCTTTCATAGCTTGAACAGTTTGAATAAGTCACAGAAATACAGAAAAAAGGAAAGGAAATGAGGTCCAGTTATGTATTTTTTTAACTCATTCTGTACTAATATATAGAGCCCTATAGAGCTATAGATAGGTCCTGAATATCTGAGTTGAATAGGAAGATTGTAGCTGAATACCAGCAGGGCTTTTTTTTTTTTTTTTTTTTTTTTGAGACAGGGTCTCGCTTTTGTAGTTCAGGCTGGCCCTGAGCTCACTATGTAGCCCAGGCAAGCCGCTGCAAACTCAGCAATCCTCCTGTCTCTGCCTCCTGAGTGCTGGGATTACAGGTGTGAGCCATCACGCCCGGCACTGTGGTATGTGGTATTGGTGGGCGTAAGTGACCACGCCCAGCATTGTATGTGGTTACCGGGTTCGAACTCAGGACCTTGCACTTGCGAGGCAGGCGCCAGAACCACTGAGCTAAATCTCCGGCCCAAGCAGGGCTTTCTTATGTAGGTGGCATGAGCAGGGGTTAAGTAGCAGTGGTAATCTTTATATGCATGATAGAGTTTGAACTCTTTGAATAGAAACTATGCTGAACAGCAATAGGATAGATAGGATACAAAGAAATAAGTCAGTGCTGGAAATGAAACTATTATTTTTCTAACATGTGAGTAGATGATATTTTAATTGCACTGAGGAATGTTGTTTAAATAAATGACTTTGAAATATATGGAACAATTGTGAAGATCAGGTATTTAATTTCAGAAATATTGAATATCATGGAAAACATAATAAGATTTCTCACATTGTGTTTTTTAATGCAACTCTATCATAAACAGTTTCCTCCATAATCTTAGGGTACATTGGGGAAGATTTATGTTTTAGATGAAATTCTTGAATGTAACAAAATTTGGAACTGAGAACTCCTGTCATCCTGTGATCTAGTTACTCAGTGAGATGTAGGTGCACATGTGGATATGCCTTAACATGCAGGAAGTGTCAGACTCCTAGGTCTGAAACAAATCTACTTAACTAGACAAGTAGAAATTCAAATGATTTTTCAGTCACAATTTATTTTATTCCATTTTAATGCTGGAATTGAGCCCTGGCTCTTGCAAATGTTAAAAATTCTTTCTTTCCTGAGCTATAAACATAATCCTAGAATTTGCAGTACACACACACACACACACACACACACACACACACACACACTTTGCCCTGGCAAATGCCACTTGTTCTTTTTCAATAAAGATTCTGGTATCGTGAACAACAGAGTAAGCAGAGCAATGTAATATTGCACTGCGTTGATGCCCACGTTGTTAAAGTAGCTAACATACCTTCCTGAACTACAGTATTAAGTTGCACAGTTGATTGAAGGGAAGGAGGGCAAAGGGAAGAAGGATGTGCCCTTAAGATGTAGAGAGATCATAAATAGCTTGGTATTTCATGCTAATGCTGTGGATTATAGTTAGTGGGCAATGTGAATCTTGGAAGTTTTAAACCAGGAGAGTGACAGAGCTAGGTCTATACTTTAAAAAGATTCATGAGTGATTGATCAAAAGAGGACAAAAAATGAGAGCAAAGGCCTGGGCTGCTGTCCAATAGAAGAGGATGTACTTGTCATATGCAGGGGTCTGAAAGGAATGCTGTCACCTAAAAGGAAATGAAATTAATAAAATAAAGATGTTCATATACTTAAGGAATCATATTGGAAAGTTGTTTTGAAAGCATTTCAGTGTAATCCAAGTATCACTAGCGATTTTTATATATCATACTGTTTATATAAGCAATACAGAAAAAAAAGATTAGCTATCATTTGGTGTTCAAAATGCTAACTCACTCTTTATATGAGGACTGACAAAAGCACAGGTCTGAACTTTCTATATAGAGGGAAGTTTTTTGTTTTTGTTTTTGTTTTTGAGACAGGGTCTCGTTTTATAGTTCAGGCTGGCCCTGAGCTCACTATGTAGCCCAGGCAAGCCTGGAACTCAGCAATCCTCCTGCCTCTGCCTCCCAAGTGCTGGGATGACAGGCGTGAGCCACCACGCCTGGCACTGTAGTATGTGGTATTGATTGCTGGTGGGCGTGAGTCACCACACCCAGCATTGTATGCGGTTACTGGGATCGAACTCAGGACCTTGCCCTTGTGAGGCAGGGGCCGGAACCACTGAGCTAAAGCTCCAGCCCAGAGGGAAGTTTTTTTAAATGTGTGTGTGTGTGTGTGTGTGTGTGTATTTTCTAAATTTTATGTGTTGTGTGATTACTGCAGAAAATTTGGAAGTAATGAAAAAATCATAAAAATGTTGAAGAAAATTTATAGGACCACAGCCATGCAGACAAAATACTTTTAAAATTATTTTTATTACTACATTATTACATTCATTCCTAAGAGTTGGTACCTGTATATAACATATCTTAATTATTTCTCTGTCCTTTTTTCTCCTCTTCCTTTTTCATGTGTATATATATATATATATATATATATATATATATATATATATATGAAATACACACACACACACAGACCAAGATATGTACACAGAGACCAAACATATATACACATAATGGAAACACATAAAAACTCATGTACACACATACATAATTTTAAAAACAAACATAGTTTAGACTTTGTCCAGATTATACAGCTTGCTTTTACTTAACGATATTTACAAATTATTGTATAGTTGGTACTACAACAAAGAGTCTTATAAATTTCCATTTATGGATGAAATATAATAAATTTAAGAAATAAACTATTAAAATGCATTCACTTTCATTTTGATGTCATTACTCCATGACTCCATGAACATATTTGCAGTCCTATCTGTGCATGTGACCTGTGCATATTCATAAAATCCTAAGGAAAAAGTTTGTTATAGGATGATTATTGTGCTTCTTTCCATGTGAATCAGTAACTGGTTAGCATGCATACTCTATCCATCGTGCCCTTGAGAAAATGGATATTGTCTTCAGTAATCTGTCCAAACTGTGTTTCGAGGAAATGTAAGGTATAAAGGATGTTAATAATTGTTCTCAAAACCATGAAATGGTCAATAAAATTTGGCAACTTCATATTGATCTCTCTTTTGATGATTCATGTTGCACATTAAAATGTTAAGGTCTGCAAGTAGTCATATAAATATACCATTTTAAATTTTGTTAACTTAGGGTTATATGAACACCAGTGATCAAAGCATCCTTTATTGATGAAACACCTTTTAAGGTGCGTAAAGACATCAGTGTTTTTTATAATGCAGTTTGTAAAACACTAGGTTGCTCATTTTGAGGCCGTATAACTCACGATTATATAAAATGCTGTGAATCAACTACACAGTTGCAATTCTTCTTCCTGCCAGAACTCATTTAGCGGAGCACTGTGTTCAACTGAAATCACTTTTATGACCAACAGCGCCATATGCAGAATCATTGCAACAGCCAAGCAATTCCTTGTCTTGTCTTCAGGTTCTTTCTGTGTTCCTAACCGCTCATTTATGAAGAAGTTGCTAACTTTCCTCCAGTCATAATTCTTGGTGATTTCATTATCATTATATGTGACTGATATGGTTAGGATCCCGAATATTCTTCAAAGGTCCATGTGCTAAGGATACAGGCTGGAAGGTGGTGTGATTGCAGATGGTTGTACCTTCAGCCTGTGGTCCTCGGGGAAGTCTTTAGGTCCATGGGAGAAAGTACATGATGCGGATAAGGGACCCGAGCCTCTTCTTTTTCCTGTTTTCCTTCTGGTCATGAAATGTACAGTTTTGTTCTACCACACGCTGTGCAGGGCTGGGCTGTTTTACCACCATCCCAACAGCACTGGGCTAATGATCATAGACTGCAATTCGTGTAGGGGGAATAGATACAGTTCCCATTTGGATAGATGTCCCAAGTACGAATCTGTGTTCTCTAAAATAGAAGAATGAATTCTAGGAACAACAGAAGCTAAGAGTAGGAAGAATTTATTAAAAGAAAGAAAGCTTCTGACTAAGAGAGACAGAGAAGGACAAGCGAGCCCCCCCCCATATTCACACATGCTTTTCAGAGGTGGGTGATTGAGGAGAGCCATTGGGAAGTAGGTTCAAGGTGGGACAAAACTATTAAGACCCAGTGGAAAATTACAAGGTGGCCATGAGGTGGGATAAAACCATGGCCAGCCATTAAGATTACAAGTATAGTCACCCAGGTAATATTAATAAAATGAAGATCAAAAGGGAAAACAAGTCGCATACAAGAAATTTCCAGAAAGAAAACAGGCTAAGGACATTGATGCTCACTTAAAAATATCAATGATTGCCAGGATGTGGTGTCTCATGCCTGTCATCCCAGCACTCGGGAGGCAGAAGCAGGAGGATTGCTAAATCTGAGGCCTGCCTGGGCTACATAGTGAGCTCAGGGCCAGCCTGAACTACGTAGCAAGATCCTGTCTCAGAAAAAAAAAAAAAATCATGACTGCTATTCATCTGTAAGGTGCTCATTTGTTTTTCTAAGCTAAGGGACCAGTTTGGTCTAACTGCCTTATCGTCATGTCTAAAAACAGTTGTCTGCCCGCAACTTCTAACACTGTGAGCCAGTACAAATGCTTCTTTACATAAGTTGATCCTTTGAAGTACTTGTCAGATGACAAGTGCTCTTTAACACAATAATCTCCACAATTGCTTAAATCCTTTGCTGCTATATTGGAGGTGGTTGCTAAACAGAACAATTTTACCATTCTCTACTTACATAAGTAAACAGTACCCTGGAAACACAACTTTTAATGAGGATTAGCCTCTATTGTTGGTTGCATATGTGCATTGAGAATAAGATGTTATAGTATAAATCTGCAGAGTAGGGGGGGTTAGAGATAGCAGTAAAACACTGTACATTTTAAAAAAGCAAAAGGATGGAAGAGGCATTTCTGCTACCAAATCTAGAATCCTGAGTATAAAAGGAAACTTAGCCTCCCTGAAATTCAGGCAGCAATGTATGTATTTCCAGAAAACAGTACATACATCTCTCAGCATCTTGCAGCTCATGCACGGTTACATATTGAAGATACATACAACTGACCCATATAAGCTTCAAGAATTAGGGTCCCCAAGCAGAAAAGCCTTCTGCCTTTTTTAGTTAATGACAAAGTGAGACTCGCATTAAGCCAGGTGCTTATTTCCATTGTTAAGGGACAATACCATTGCACATCATGAGATTATAGTGTTGTAGGGAAGTAAGCTAGTTAGACATCTTGTAGGCACTTAGGCAGTTGTGGCCCTCAAAAAGCCCACACGGAGGACAGCCAAGGAGCCAACATGAGGATAATCAAGAGATGTTCTTTGAAAGCGAACATTACAAAAACAGAAAAACTACCTCACCAAGCAGGATAAATACCAGTGATTGATAGGCTAAGTAGGTTTCTGTCATGGGGTGGAGAACCAAGATCTTAACCTACTCCTTCTGGGAAAGATCCCTGACTGAAAATCATTGTACGCTTGCTACATGGCTTGCTTTCCAATTGGATCCCCATTTAATCAATAATACCTAAGTGACTATACGTGTTGTCATCTTATTGGTTAATTGTAGTTTTGTCCTAATTCAAACCTACCTCAGCTCATGGTTTCATTTCATAAAAACCCCTGGGAAATGAAGTGAGTGGGTCTCCCACTTTTGGGTCCCCCCTCTGTCTCTCTGAAGCAGAAGCTATCTTTCTCAATAAACATTTTCCTATTCTTAGCCTCTGTTGTTCCTAAAATTCATTCTTTGACTTTAGAGAACACAAGCCGTGTTTCAGATATCTACAAGGTTGGAAGTTACACTTGCCCCCTGCATCAATAACATGACTCTGGTGAGAGATAGTGTAATGGTCATGTGGCTTAGGTAGTGGACTATTGCCCTGAAAAAAAAAATGAGGGAGAGAATCAGATAAAAATAAATTGTGTAAGTTACAACTTTTCTTTTGGGTCCTAACTGGAGATTTGTTTGAGTTCCAAAATTCTTGAAAAAATTGTGGATTTGACTTAGTTATTGTTATTGGTGCTCTTAGGTATGTTGTCCATAATTATTCAAGTGTTTTGTTACTGTAGACAATATGATGGAGAGATTAAATGTTGGCTTAAAAAACATTGAATACATTTTTGCTTGCAGTGTTGCCCATTAGCAAATCCATAACGAGTTTTCTTACTGATTCAATGAAACTGTGGATGTGAGTCCTGGGTCCTGAGAAGGAAATAAACTGGCTGTCACTGGGGCTGATACTCCTCATAATCATGCAACACCCTTTATTTTGAAAGTCAGTAAGCCTATTAAACTATCTGAATTGAAGTGGCTCAATTTATAATTGTATTCTTTATTGAATTTCTTTGTTTAGATTCAGATGAAGTTGACCATAAGGGAAGGTCTCTCCCAGCACTGTGTGATCTGCAGGGGTTCTCTGCCTCTTCCCTTTGTGGAATTCCTGCATCATAAAAGGTCTTTGGTAAACACTGACGGGGTGTATACTGGTTACTTCGTGGTGCTTTAAAAAATCATTCAGCATAATGCGTGAACCAGTGAATTAATACCTGCTGTCATGGTGTACTAACTCCTTTCAGAGAACTGCACTGTTTTACAGAAGAAGTGCATTTTTTCAATTAAAAAGAGAATTTACTTCGTAGATCTTTCACTGGTGGGTTCACATTGTTTTCCCTGGAAATTTTGAAAACAAATGTTGCATTGAAACATTTCAAAAAAGGTCAATTAATGATTTGTGATGAAGTGTTTTAATAAAATTGTATGAAATACAAGCATGACTTTTTTATTACTTAGAGCAAATTTAAATAAATTCACTTTTTTTTTTTTTTTTTTGAGAAAGGGTTTCACTTTGTAGTTCAGGCTGGCCCTGAGCTTACTATGTAGCCCAGACGAGCCTCGAACTCAGCAGTCCTCCTGTCTCTGCCTCCTGAGTGCTGGGATGACAGGTGTGAGTCACCAAACCCAGCTTTTTTGGTATGTGGTACTGATTGCCAGTGGGCATGAGTCACCACGCCCAGTATTGTTGTTTGTGATTACCGAGGATCAAACTAGAAGCCTTGTGCCAGTTAGGCAGGCATGGGAATCACAGAGCTAAATCTCCAGCCCAGATTCACTAAATTTTCTTCTTATCACACCTTACTTTACTAAGCACCACAGAGAGTAGATGTAGAACACAAACTGGCCAATAAAACAGTAGACTTTGATTTCCAAATGTTCTCAAAAAATATGAATAAGGGAAAAGCCAATTATTGTCAGTAACATTAGGAATACATGCAATTGGTTTTCTTTTTTGAATATCTAAACACTTTGTACATGGTACTTCTTTCTCCGTATTAGTTGAGCAAAGTTACATTTAAAAATTATCATAAATGAAGACAAGGTCTTGCATTCTTTTGTTTGAATAAACTTAATGTAGATATTATTTTTAAGAACTATGATGAACTTACAGCTATGTTGAAATGCCATTTATTTCAACATAATGGGTCTCACAAGTGACAAAAAATTAAATTCATCATAAAACATCTTGCTGTACCCTATAAATATACATCAAGGAAATATATTCCCTTATGTGGCTTTTAAAAAGGATGCTTTCTTTTTAAAGAGGAAGAAACTATTAGTCTGGAGAAATTTAATCAGAAGCCTCATTATATTTGTATAGAATTTAAAAGAAAATGGAAGAGTAATATGGTAGGTGCATATATTATTTACAGCAAATCCTGGATTAGTTTAGACAAACCTCATTCTTGATAAAGCCTCCAGCTAGTCTTTGCCCCCAGGTAGCAATATTTATTGGAAAAGAACATGGTTCTCTTAAAACTTTTTCAATTAATTTCTTCATGTTAAACTACACTGTGTAATTTAAATCCTGAAGTTAATATAGTCTCAACTATTTGATTCCTTGGAGGCTATGTATAAAAAGAAGTATTTAAAGCTTATAAGATAGTCTGAATTATTTCATTTGAACCTGAAAAATTTGTTAGAAGTTTGGAATATTTTTTCTTTCAAAAATATTTTATGCAAAAATATATATGTATGTGTATATTCATATATATGAAAATACACATACATATATATAGTCACAGCTTCTGAATTATTTGTTTCTTTGGAGACATTATTTACTTTCTACGGTCATCTAAATATCGTACAGTGGGTAAAGATCCATGTTCTTGAGTCAACTAATTGTAGCAAAGATATTCCACATAGGTAAATTTATCCTCTTCTCTATGCTTATATCTGCTTCATAAGTACACTGAGAAAATTAAATGAATATAATGAAGTGCTTAGAGCTCTGTCTGGTACATAATTAGAATCAATAAATGCAATCAGTATTTTGAAACATTTTAAGTGCTAAGTAAAGCTGGGCTTGGTGGCTCAAGCCTGTAATCCCAGCACTCAGGAGGCAGAGGCAGGAGGATTGCTGAGTTCGAGGCTTGCCTGGGCTACATGGTGAGCTCAGGGTCAGCCTGAACTACAAAGCAAGACTCTGTCTCAAAAAAAAAAAAAAATCGTGAACTTGGCATTTAGTGGGATCATTGTGGGTTTTTTGTTTGTTGGTTTGTTTCAAGTGATTAGAAAGTATCAGACTTTTACGAAGGATCAACATACAAATTGGGGTAAGACAAGACCCTGGTCTGATAAATGATACTATGCATGAATGATGATAATCCAATGGAATAATAATTTAAAATGATATTGTGCAAGGAAGGATTGAAACGCAATAGAGAAGTACTTCTGCCTTCTCAGGACAAACCTCAGAGAGGTATACCTGTGAGCTGAATCCTACAAAGATTCACAGAAGTAAGTCATGTAGAAAACAACTAGGTATGTGAGCGAGAGGATCAGACCAAAAATGTGTAGGCTAAGAGAAAATACAGCTTTGGGCAATCAGCAAATAATTTAACTGCCCAGGACATGTACAGGCCTTCCAGGATAAGCTGTAGGAATAGGAGTCATGAGTCCCATGAATTAGAAACTGAGGATCATTGAATTAATCCATCTAATACTATGGAACTTGTAGAAAACCAGTAAGCAAGTAATGCAATAAAATTTGTGTTTCAATATATATCGAGCTGCTGCATAGAGACAGAATTTAAAGAAGGGAAGAGCAGAAGTGGGGAATCTAATTATAAAGCTATTTCTTTAGTCAATACAGTAATTTAAAGAAATTGTACAACACACCTACTAGTTATTTAGCAAGTTCTAGATAAAGCTGTAAGTTCCTGTCAAATATTGTCTCATTTAATCTTTGCCAGAATTTTGTATAGTTGTTGTCATTATGTCTAATGATAATGGTTAAAAGAAGATAAAAATGACCAAAAGAAAGGATGAGTCTCAGAAAAAAATTGGATATATCATCAGAGGTTTGAGCCAGAGTTTGAATCATAGTGAATCTGGATCCTAGTTCTTCATTCTCAGTGTCTTGTGCCTCCCGCATTAGCAGTAATAGAACAGAGGCAAAAATATGGATCTAAAAATATTAGGAGTTGGGTTTTATAAGACTTAATAGAAATGTTCAGTATGTGATTAAATACGTGAATGAGAACCATAACAGATACAAACGCCAAGAGGATGTATAAAATTGTAAAGAGAATAAGAAAAAGAGAAATATGAAGATACCTATATTTAAGGGTCTCTTAAAGTCTTTTGTCTTGATGGGAAGCTGGGCTTTGTGTTTAAAACTGAAAAGAGAATAGGGAAGATAAAGACCATTAAAAAAATGGAATGAGGAATATGTGGCAGCCATGATATCATAAAAGAACAGAGCAATAATTTGAAAGGAAACATTTATGTACTGCAAGGAATATATGAGAAAGAATTTTTTTAAAGACCCCAAACTACAAACAATTGAGATGTGAGTGATTTCCGCGTGGACGAGTTCATGAGGGTGATGGAGGATAAATCAGACTCTAGTGCCTTAGGAAGAGTTAAAAAGGAAGTAAAGAGGGAGAAAATGCAGACTCTGGTTCTGTTTTAAGAACCCTTACTGTAAAACTAAGGAAAAGAATTGCAGGAGAGTTTATTTTTGTTTATCTCTCATTTTCATTTTTAAAAATAAAGGTAAATGAAAATGAAGTTATAGTACAGTATATGTAGTACAAGGAAGAAAAGAAGTCAGATCTTTTATCTAAGGGTATGTGGTAAGAAATTGAGGGAATTTCTGTGCTGGTGGCTTCTTTTTTTTTCTGGATTATTGTTTGGACTTTGGTCATTGAAACTGAACAACTACAGAGGAATCTATGAGGCTGGAGGAGACAGTTTTAAGGTACTTCTACAGAAGATGCTCCAGTAAGAAGACTACTAGCAGTGGTTGCAGTATGACTAGCAGTGCTACTGTGGCATCATCTTTGCTGAGCCAAATGCTGTCCTAAGGGTGGTGGGCATGTTAATCCTCATAGAAAGTATATGAGGTGCATTAGAATGTTAACCTCATTTTGGAGAGGAAGAGACCTGGGAAGTGTATTGGAAGTTAGCTTCTTGTCCAAGATCATGTTGCTTATAGTCAATTTATTTTTGAAGGATTTCTGGTACTTGAATCCCAATTAATACCATAAGAAAATAAAACATTAAGCTACAAGTAACCCTAATGCAAGGTAGAGTACATAGACTAAGAAAAGATTTTAGAATGGCATGGGGTTCATGGATAATAAAATCTGAATTCTTTAGCCAGGCTACTCTTTAATTAAAGATATAGAATCACTACTAGGACACAATAAATAATAATCATATATATATGTATGATAATGATATATGTACAAAGAGAATAGAAAATATATATTATATAAAGAATATATATATGTATATATTTAATAGAATAGAATAGAATAGATATATATAGAATATAAAGAATATAAATATAAATAGAATAGAATTCTATAATAGAATATATATACATATATACACACAAACATTATACTGGATTGCCTATTATATATATTTCTTATTAACTTTTCAATGTTTATTCTCTTAGATTTCAGAGTAAGAAAGAAATATGGTATATTTGGAAGGGGCAATACAAAAGTTATAGTATTATGATAAACAAATTTATCACAACTTTTTATTCAAGGAAACTGCTGTATAAGTTCCCAGAATATATAAAGAAAAGAAATTTATATTTATACTGAATGACTTAGGAAATGTTTTTTTTCAAACTGTTTGAAATTTAGTATAATTTTTTAAAAATTGAATTCTTTATTGGTACATTTTATAGAGAGCTCATAATCACACTCAACATTGGGGAATTTGTAGCAGTATATGACACAAGTTAATTTTCATTTTTACCCATATTCCTACCCACTCCACCACACCCACCCTCTATATACATGTTCTTTCTTTTTCTATCCAAATCGTAATTATTCTTTCCCCTCATTACTTTCCCCTACCACATTCCTTTTGAATATTTCTTATTTCACAAAATCTATCATACATTCTAGAACTCATTTACATCTATAGGTTCTCATTCCAGAGAAAAGACATGGTATTTACATACCTGTGAATTATTTATTTCACTTATTATAATGTAGTATACTTTTAAGATAATTATCCTAAATTCTAAATATTTTTGAAGAAACACTAATTGTGGTAGTGAAGTATTGCTCTATTAGCTAGCTCTTTGAAAATTTCTTTGAATTTACTTTCTCCATCTTTTCTATGGAAAATAGGAATAAGAGCACATATTTAATTGTTTTAAGACTAATAAAACATTTAATTATATAAAGTATTTAGCCCAGTATTTAGCCAATAGCACTTAATATATTTGCTTCTTTCTCTTCTCTTCCTTATAATTCTTATTATATTCTGAATATTTATTAACAATCTTTGTATCTATAATGAATATCAATTAGTCCCTAGAGAAAATAAATTGGTCTGTATTTAAGATAAGAACCTTAATCTTATAGATATGTTCTCAAGAACTGGGCACTTGACTGATTAACCAATTAGTCTCTAAGTAAAGAAGACTTGAATTTAAATGTAAAGAAATATCACATATTCACTGAAACTGAATAAGCCATTTTTCAAATGCTAGAACTGAATCTAATTATTTGTACTTATTCTGATTGCTGCATTGTATTTTACAATTTGCATTACACTCTCATTATCATATGGCCACAGTGATAGTAGAAAATTGTATTTTATATGATTCCAAAGAACAGTTGGGGAAAATTACTCTTCACTTACAAATCTTTGTGGATGCTTTGCAACAGTCACTAAAGGAAAGTCAAAGCTTGAAAAGATGTATAAAGATCATGTGAACTATATACAGTAGTGTCTGTACTTCGTTATGACTACTAGGGTGGAAATTGTAATTTAAGAATCAGAATGTGAATAGAGAGCAGGGAATTCACCATTACTCAACACTGACACCTGTGTTTATGAATAGAATGCAAATTGTTTGGCAAATGACACATACTTTTAAAAGCATGATTCTTTATCAGTGAATAATCCAACATTTAATGAGTACTTTCTGTATGCTCAGCACCTACCACACCCCCATATTTCACAAAAGAACTACAGGCTACATGAATCCGGGATAAATAAACCAAATTGGTGCAGAACTTAAAATTATTGAAATTTCATTGCTGCCTCTGTGACAGAATTTCTGAGTACATAAACATTACAAGAACAACGGCAGCCATCTTTCCTTAGAATATGGTAGGTGAACTGGAAATTCCCAGGATGCCCTGGGAATCGTGAGGAGAACTTGCTATTACTAACTAGAAGAGAACCCTACACGCAGTTGAAATGTTCCTGGAGAAAGGGTGGAAGCAAAGCTAGTCTCAAGAGAATTGGTGGTGTCTACACACAAGCCTCATAATACTACGTAAACTTGTAAAAAAAATCCAAAATTGCAGTGTTACTGATCCTTAGACTCAGTTTCATCAATTGGTGCTGTGTTAAGACAGGATTCACAAAATTTGTTCACTTTTAAATTAAAATGCTAAACTGCCACGTTAAAAATGAAGTAGACAAGTGTGAGTGCTGTGGGTTTACCTTAAAATGAAGAAAAAGTTGCAAATTTCCCCAATGTACATTTTTTTCTATACATTTTTTCTGAAAGCTTGGCACTTGCTCCTACTTGCCTACTAAGAAATGCTAGCAGATGATAGAATGAATTAACACGTAACAAATGAATATTAACAGAAATCTTAGAAACAGTCAGACAGCTTGTTTTGTGTATGTGCGGACATGTGGACTAGTGGTGGTGATTCTATATTAGACGCATAGAATAAAAAGTCGTAGTTTTCTATTTGCGATTACTCTGACATGGTGCTCCATATAGAGCATGATGTTTTCCAGAAGCTGCCATACTCAGTAAGTTTAGGACCTCCCAAGGAGGGGTCAGAGCAGGGGCTCAGGGCAGGACACAGTGACAGGCGTCGGGCAGCAGGAGACAGAATCACAACACAAATCGAATCCCTAGAGGTTGACACACTTGCTGGATATGTGAGGAATTGTGCTGATTTTCACTGGGGAGTAATCAGACATCGGAAAATGATTCTCAAGGTAAAGTATAACTATAGCACTTCTGTTACAGAAAACAGCTTAGCTTGTATAATTTTATGTAGTTCTCATATCTATGGCATATTAATTTCTTTTGTAATTATTAATATTTCAAATTACCAAAGTTATTCCTATCATTCAGTTTTTTTTCAAGAATATAGCTTGTACCTATCTAAGTGCTTAAACAAATTATTTTTTGCTTAACCTTTGCTGTTATTGTTTTTCAATTCTATCATGTCAGGGGAAACCCTCTTGCTATTTTATAATGTAGGGTTCAAGGTAGTCCCAGTGTCTCTTTGCATATTCTTTTTAGCCTACCTTTGCCAAAGATATCACCTAGTGGACAGTGCAATTGCTTGTCTTTGATGATGGAGTTTTAGAAGATAAACTCTAAAGATGATAGGCAGGAAAATATTATTTTAATTGGTGTTTCTCCACCTTTTTTTTTCTTGTCACGTTGCTGCATTTCCACTAAGTTATGCATCATATATAATGACAACATTTTATCAGCAAACTTTTGTAAAACTAATATTTTATTATTAAAAATGCCTGTGTCCATGGGCTCATTTTTCCTTTAAGTTTTGCTCAACTGGCAAAACTCATAGCAATTCATAAAATTGTTAAAGTCAGATAATATGTTCCTCAATGTGTACTCAGCATAGTGCACAAATAGACAAGAAATAATTGTTGAGCACTGAATCACTGAGTGAAATCTTCAAAGATGTCATTTCAACATTATATGGTTCTACCCTCCAGAATCTATGTATGTCAAAGTGTACATTCAGGATTTTGAAACAGATGCACTTTCAATGATGCATGAATTAAGATATGCCTTATCAAATAAGTATTTGTCAAATACAAGGTGGAAGATCCCTGGTTGAAGAGGGTTATATGTTCATATCTAAATTAGTGCAATGATCTTTCTTGGTGTGGCTCTTTAGGATCTTGCTTTGACGTCATCTCTGCTGTCAGGCTTCAGTGATCCTCTGAAATGTGTGAAAACAATTCACATGACTACATTTGTCCAATTGTTTTGTGTCTATTCACCAAATTCGAATTCCTTGTAAACAAATTTCTGTCTCCCCCTCGGCATCTACAGCTTTTAATATGTTGCAGAAAATACTGTGCACCTCGTGCATGTCTGTTGGATATGTAGGTATTTGCACATGAATTGCATTATATCGCATTTTTTGTTTTGCTTGGTACCAGTGACTGAACTCAGGACCTTGCCGTCACCAGGCAGCCGCAGCACCACTGAGCTACATCCCTGGCCCTAACACATACATTTTAATATTAAGAAAAGCTGATAGGAAGATAGAGGATGACATGGGGCAAGAGTGAAGAGTTCTGGTGTCTAAGTTATTGATCGGCCACTAAGTAATTTAACATTTTGGAAAAACTATTTTCCATCTTGTCTGCATTTCTGTAATTTGAAATATGGTGGTATAAAGGAAAGCAAAGTTCTACTAGGTATATCTGATTTCTAGCATGTCTTTATTTTGTCCCCTTTTATTTGAGAGGAGAGAAATTGTATGGCCACATATAAGATATATAATAACATATATAAACAAAACTTCCTTTTATATTTTATTATAACATTAAAATAAACAAGAACTTCCAGGCGTGGTGGCTCACAGCTATAAACCCAGCACTGAAGAGGCAGAGGCAGGAGGATTGCTGAGTTCCAGGCTGGCTA